>JAOVVO010000160.1:0-133972 GCA_028564675.1 Onchocerca lupi | reverse complement strand
AGAAATTGCAATATTATGGTACTTTTTAATCGTTGTATGATGTATAATATATGTTTTTGCCTCTCTTTTATATTGCATATCTCATTTATTAAGACATCTGAAACTTACTCGTACTATGTCATCACTTCGTATGCTCGTGTGATCGAATTTGATGTTCAAAAATATTTGCTGTAGTTACCAGTTTTTTTTTTTTTTCATTTGCTGTAGTTACCATTTGCTGTAGTTACCAGTTTTTTTTGTTCATCGGAATATATGGTAATCCTTTGTTGTATTCAGGATCGTTTTATGATCAGAAACTCAGTTTTCTTCCGAAGGTAGCAAGCGGGTTTATCATCAAAAGTAAGTATCTCCCTATCATTTATTGCTTGAAATGTTTTCGAAAATTATAATTGAACAAATTATTTGTTCAGTGCTCGAAATCTACGGAGAAATTGTAGATGTTTCATTTTTTGTTTCTTTTCGACATTTTTTTGGCGGAGCGGTCAAAGGACGAACTTTGTCATTTCTCTTAATACTATGGTCTTTAAAAAACCACATTGCGGAATAAGAATTGATGACTGATTAACGATCATACTTGCAATATCTTGATGTCAATTTTTCTTTAAAAGTGAATGAAATTCCGTAACTTTCTGAATCTGGAACTCTAGAAGCATTTAAGTTTTTAACAGTATGTTAAGTGAAAGGAAAAGTATAAGCTGCTTCTCAGAGTGAAAAATCAAAGAACAACTTGATCTAACCAAGTATTCTAGTATGGGAAATATTTTATTTCTCATTCTTTTCTATAAGTGATCTTACTAAACATCTTAATGTTGTGGTTTAAGTATTTTCTAAATAATTGGTTTAGATTTTGTAAAATTAAATTAATTGCTGAATTCTGTTCAAAGTAAACTATGATAAAAATCGTATATTAATACTGACGTTCATTTTCCAGATGTCAGTTGTAAATGTATATGCAACATCTGCAACGACAGAGAATCTGTCTCGACATGAGATGCTCATGTGGGTAAACGATTGCTTGCAGTCAAACTTTGCAAAAATTGAAGAAATGCATACGGGTGCAGCTTACTGTCAAGTAAGACAAAATAAATCTACTGTTTGAATAACTTTTTTTTTTTTTTTTTTTTTTGAAAATGATTTTACAGAAAACCGGTTTTATTTATAACGAAGTCGTAATCGTTTCGAATTCGTTAAGAATCTCATTTCAAAGGTGTGGGATGAGCATTTAGTATGTTTGGCACGAAAAAATCTTAACTTAAATAATGCTTTGGACTTTTTGAACAATTTTGTAGTAAACATTCTTTTTTGAAGTTCACAGATTTCCTGTTTCCTGGTTCAATACAGCTGCGGCGGGTGAAATGGAACAGTAGATTAGAATTGGATTGGTTAAGTAATTGGAAATTGCTGCAGACATCATGGAAAACACTAGGTGTTGATAAAATTGTTCCTGTGGAGAAGCTTATCAAGGGAAAATTCCAGGTAGGTAATTTCTTCGCTGAAGCAGATTTTGCTAAAATAAAAATATTGAAAAATTTTTAAATTTTAAGGTAGATTCTTAGCAGGAAGGGTAATAGTATCAGCATTGCTTTAATACAATTTTCCAAGATCTGCTGTTGTTGCAGGACAATTTTGAGTTTTTGCAATGGTTTAAGAAATTTTTCGATGCTAATTTTGATGGGCACGAATATGATCCATTGGATGCTCGGGGTGGCGAACCATTACCATCTGATGTGAAAGCAAATGCGCCTTCGCGAATGCCTGCGAGATCCTCAGCTCCACCTGTCAAGTTAATTTTTATGGAGTCACCAAGAAATGATTATATTGATTCTTATATGTTCAATAAATCTAGTTAGCGCAGTTTGAAATTTTCATGGGATCCGCCACAGATTTATCGTAATTGCAAAAAAAAAAAAAAAAAAAAAAAGAAGTAAAACTATATAATACTGAAGTATAGTGAATAGAATTAAGATTTAAGCTGAGAAGATGCAGTCATTTATTGCTTTATTAAAGTCGAGGTTTTTTAAACTAAAAAAATTTGATATATAATATGAGATCTTTTGAAAAACGGATGGAGTTGCATCTGGCTTGAATTAATGCCAGTGACAAGGTGTTTCATTAAATATTTTTTTCTCATCAAAAAAAAAAAAATATTTAATGAAACATTGGGCGATTTCGGTGAATTTTTTTTTTTTATGGCTGTTTTAGATATAGTACGATGAGAAAAAAAAATTGCTTCTAATTTATTATGACGATTTATGAATTTTCTGCCGCTAAATTGCATACTTATTTACCTTACTTTAAAATTTTGCTAGCAGGAAATCCACTCTTTCGACGTCAAATGCTTCTATGAATAAAGGTGAAGTGCGAAAGACGGCAGTCGTTGGAGGTAAAGTTAATCCAATTCGAACAGCCGCACCGCCTGCTGCAGCTACCGCTGCGAAAGCTGTTGCACACCCCATACAACCTGCAGTAGATCCTCAGGTATTCATCAGAATCATTTAAAATTATTTCTTGATGAAGTTTCAAGAGTACAGTTTTGTGCTGAGCGACCGCCAATAAATTGACTGTGATGATGGAAATTGATTAACGCACTTGTTACTATCTTAGATATTATTATATTTTGTTTTTCGGATGTAATACTGACTGCTAATAAATCGGCAGTTGAATTTCTGTGTTTTTTGAAATGCTTATTGCTTATTCCATTTTAATAGATGATTGCGAATTTAAAACGCGAATTGGAGGAAGTCAAGGAACAGGTGGTTGAAAGTGATAACGTGATAGTCAGTCTTGAAAAGGTTAGCTGCTGTATTATTACGTCAAATTTTTTTTAATATTTTAAGTACTTGGCAGAGAATTCTGCGATGGTTTTGAATTTATTACTGTAAAAATATTTCGTTTGGCTACACACGAACTCCAAGTACATTTTAGTCGATGGTACTTTACAAATTGAGATGAAAATTTATATGCTTATAATAGTTATTCATATTCAGGTGTCGATATTTTTTAAATTTAGGAACGCGATTTTTATTTTTCAAAGCTGCGACAGATTGAAGTGATATGTCAAGATAATGAACAAATTGGAACTGTTGATGTAGCTCGTGTACTTGCGGTATATATTTCTTACTTTTTTATTGGTTTTATTATGAGGATAATAATTTTATTTTGCCTAAACTTTCTTGTATAGGTTTCACTTCTTTTTATTCATTTTCATTTATGTGTCATGACTACAAAAAATAGGAGTAAATTTTTTTGGCATATGTATATTTTAATATTCTACAGTGATAAATGAAACTTAGTACCCTTAGTTTATGTCATTCTTCATCAAACTATGATTAGTATTATTTCTGAGGTCTGGTAGAAATATCGGTGAAATTTTTGTTGTAAATGAATTTTGATGATTATGAACGATTTAGAGTAAATAATTTAGACCCTTTCACAAGAAGTATATTCATAAATTTAGCTATTTATTGCAAAAAGACTTTTTGCTGTTTCTAATTACATAAAGATTTTTTCTTTCAAACTTAAATGACTGGAATTTGAAGATACTGTATGAAACAGAAGAAGGATTTGCGCCACCGGATGAGAACGAGATGGAGAACGGAGATGAAGTTTACTGAAGACAAAAAAAAAAAACCGATATTTGAGCAGCAAATCATTTTCTCTGTTAATTTTTTTGTTGCTACTTCCAAATAGTTTATATCTTGTTTTTTTTTTTTTTTTCTTTTTTCGTTCTTTTGCTTTCAAATTACCATATTCAGTCCACTTATCCGTTTTAGATGGATTTTTTATTGTCAGAATCAACAGTCATTTTAGGCGCTGCTGTAATGTTATATGAATTTAAGGTTATTTCATTATGTTAACTAACTAGTGCATATTTTGGGGATTGCTTGTTGGTGTTAAAGTTTAGATTTATTCAAGAGTTTATTTTATGTTAATAATATTCTGTAAAATTTTATTTTTTGCATATGTTTTGCAACTTTGAAAAATAATGTGTTCAAGATCAAAATTAAACCTTAGAAATCAGAATAAAATAAGAATTCTTGAATATATGGGGTTGTAAAACTATGAATTTCATTCAATTAAGTGCAAGTTGCATTATGGGTACATCAATAACATGATTAATTAAAAGAGTCATTTGAGGCTCGGGGATATTAGCTATCATAATCCCGATTGTCCAGATTTTTTCGGTCATATTTTTAGTTTTTATCAACTGCTGAGACTATTTGCTGAATTTTTGCATATTTCTTTATGATAAATTTATATGTGATTCAAAATCTTTTTTTAGTTTTGCTCATTGCTTCATGTAAAATGCATTATTTCATTTTTTTCCTTTTTTCTTCAAAACAAGATGCGGATTTGCTCTGTTTTGAATTGGGATTTGCTAGATTTTAGAATCTCTTGAGATATTTCTGCAAGAGTTTCATGCATGCGGAATCTCCACCTAAGAAGTTTTCGGGAATCTTCCCATATATTTTACTACTTTTGGAATTTTCTGAGCTTTTGATTTGCAGGAATTCGAAATTTTTTCATCCTTCGAACTTATTTCCAGATATTTATTCTGTCGTTTGTATTGTATGTTTGCAATTTTCGTTTTTTTGTCCTGTTTATTCACGACTTTTTTCACAAGTCTCATCTCAATATTCCTTTTAAGCTTTCAAATGTCCAAAAAGTCTTGAAATCGATGAGATATTTTATAATTGTTCCTAATTCCTTTATTTCTTCTACATTCTCATTCGTTCATCACTATACTCTTTTATTTACCTCCCCTCACTTTTAAATTCGTATATTCTTCAGACTAAATTCTTTTTAATTTTCACTGTAATTGTAATTCTCATCTGGATAAATGTTATTCAAAGTTTTTGTTATTAGAACTTTGGGGTTAATTTCCACGGAATGTAACAAAATTGCTTTTGCTCAAATCGTGTCAGTAAATTATCGCAAGGACAATTTCTTGCTTTTATATATTTATGTGAAATAGAGTGGATTTCGGCCTTTTTTATTCTAAGTTGTAGTTCCATATTTTTATTCGTATTTTGTGTTTCTTATAGATTTATTTTCATAAAGCATAAATTGAAATAGTAGGGATATTAACATTAGAAGTGTGTGATGTTATGCTTTGTTGCATCCAGATGAATTTCAAAATAATGAAATCTAGCAACCGGATATGAGATTATAAGCAACAAATCGATCAATGTGGGCAGTGAATTATGCATATAGATTTCCAGAACTTTATATCTTTTCATGTTTTTTCATATTATATTTTTCCAGATATGTCGAATTCTACATCATCGAATCCCTCAACATTACTACCGTTGGAATTAGTAGACAAGTGTATTGGCTCCAGAATTTGGGTTATTATGAAAGGTTAGTTAAAATAAAAATCAAGATGAAAGTTTATTGATATCTGAATCAGTCCGTATTATACAGTTATCATTAATCAAGCATCCTTGGAGCAACGAATTTGTTGGTAAAACCGAAATACTCTATAATATAAAGATGACGAAATGATCGGAATATTTTGTATAATAAAAATTTGCAGTCAAATTAGTGAATTATTATCCATATCTCGATACAAAGGCCTTTGTTATCTCCCGATCTGTTATAGAACTCTTATGCATTGTCTGAAATGTTATGAGGATTAAAACTTATTATAAGCATTGTCATATTTTATTATTTGTCTTGATAACCAAACTCTTTATATAATCCGCATATTGTAAGCCATTGCCCACTACAAAGACCAAAGACTATCGATATAAAAAGGAGATTCTGGCTATTCGGTATTTTTCTTCCGATTTGTTATAGAACTCATGTGCATTGCCTGAAAAGTAAACAGGATAAAATAAAGTCGTAAAAAATTCTCTACTACATAAGCGATCAACTGCAATCATGATATTATTTGACTTTATTTTATCCTATGACTGGATGAAGAAATAAATCCTTCGTCAAACAATAAACTCTCACAAATATTTATCAGATGCCCGAGACAAGGTAATACGAAGGGCAACATTCCTGTTCTGTTATATTCCAAGTGAGCATAATCCAGTTGATATAGCGACAAAAAGGACTATCTCCAATAAAGCTTGGGACTTATAAATGGTGAAAAGGTTTAAAGGAAGAAATCAATTGGCCACAATGTGAATTCAATTTCAAGGAGGATTCCGGAAATGAAGAAACGGAAGAGAAAGCCATCACGAAAATTATAACTCATGTCAAAGAGAGTTTTAAATTTATAACTGGAAGTCGTTTTAGCAAATGATTAGGAATACTAGTGATAATTGTCTGGATTCTCAAATTCATAAAATTAACAAAAGAAAGATATCATGGTTACAACCATTATCAGTTGAAAAAGACCGACTCACAAGTGGCGACGAGAACAAATTATCAGAATGAGTGCTAATTAAATAAGTAAAACCAGAAAAATAATCGAAAAAAAAATAAGCAAATGGGATTTATTCACAACGAAAAAGAGAAGTTGTGAGGATCAAAAAGCCATTTGGAGAATTCAGAACTAGACGATGGCGGTAATGCCCCATCTATCTTTTAAGGCATAATTCAATAACCGAGTTTATTTGTGTTTCTGAGGTGTTAGGTAGTTTGGTTTTTTATAGTTGTCTTGTTGTTTTCCTCATACAACAATAGTATGAAGATTTGATTATGCAGGATTGCGCATATTCTTTCTAAAATGAGACGTAAATTCTGGATACCTAAGGGAAGAATTGAACTAAAACGAGTCCTCAACAAATGTATGGTTTTTAAACGCTGGATCACCAAGCCATTCGAGCTGCCACTCATGCCCAGTCTTCCAGAAACTCGAGTCAAACGCTTTAGAATCTTTGCACATGTTGGTCTGAACTATCTGGGCCCTCTTTCTGTCAAAGTTGATAGTGGCATAACCAAAAGATGGATAACTCTTTTCAGATGTTTCACAATGAGAGCGGTGCATTTAGAATTGGTAAAAAATTTATCTGCCGAAAGCTTTTTGCACGTATTAAGAAGATTCGTCGCCCAATGAGGCTATCCTGAGTTAGTTCTGAATGAAGCTAGTCAAGATATTATGATGCAAAATACCAAACTAATAAATTTCTTAACACAAAAGGGAAGAATACTATATCAAGAGCCCCATGGAGTGGATGAGTTTATAAAAGTATAGTTGAACTCATTAAAAAAGTAATGAGAAGAGATGGTTGTTGGTAGGAAATTATTATGGAAGAAGAATTGATAACTCTAGTAGTGAAAATACAAGATATTCAATGCCCGACTATTGAAATTTTGTTGACTAGAAACCATATCCCCCCAGTCGATTTTATCTCCTTCAGTGCTTCTCTAGTAATTCCATCTGGTAACGACAATGACCAGATAAATGTAGGCCTTTCAAACCAAGTACCAAAGAAAAACTTTTAATTATTGGTCAAACACTCAAAGCTTGGATGCATTTTGGGAAACATGGGAAAATGATTAAAGTATTTCGTATAATAGAATATTTCTCAGGCAAATGAATCATCTATTCTTGTCTCGCTACAAAGGCCTTTTTTCTCATTTTCCGATCTGCTAATAGAGCACATTTGCATTGTCTGAAATGTTGAAATCCATATTAATTGTCTGGATTAAGATGAACTCTGGTTTCAAAGGCAGTCTAGAATTCTCTCCATTTCTTGTATCACCACTGAATGTTGGCAATGATAGATAAGAAAAAAGTGGTAGTTAGGTAAGAAAAAAAAAAATTACTCTAATGGAGTCATTCTTCATTTAACTATTAGTTCTCTTACCTCATCTTTGCTTAAATGTTGAAGAATTAATTGGAAATCATCTTTATAATTAGAGTTGCAGCAGATTCTTTGCTGTCATTTATTAATTTAAAACACCTGTCCCGTTGACGACTACCGCACATTTCACTTCTTCTTCTTTTGCGGTCGTGATTCTCTATATGAAGTCCAGTCAATTTCTATTGACTGATTCGAAACTACTAATGTATAATTGGAGCAGACTGATTTTTTGTTTAGTGACCCTTTTCTTGGCCTCGTATTATATTGTTTGCAATTTGGTGATTGCTGATTTGAAAGTGTTAGATACAAACTCTTGGCTTCCGCAATGAGCTCTTCCAACTTTCTCCATTCCGATTCAACATTTATCACTGTTGGCAGACATTGTCCCGTCTCACGGCAGCAGATAAGATTTTCGGGAAAGTTTTTTATATTGTGGCACAGATGAATCTTGATGAGAAAGGTTTTATTGTTTGACGAAGGATTTATTTCTTCGTCTATATTATAAGATAGAATAAAATCAAAAATATCATGATTATAGTTGATCGCTTGTATTAGAAATGGATCGAGAAATCGGACTAAATGGGAGAGTTGTGGTTTTTGAGTGGATTAAGTGAGTTGAGTAACGTGAAATCAGTTCTTCAAATCGATTAAGTCGAAGCTGATCAAAAAACCGAATAACCGCCAGAATCTTTTTTTCATATCGATAGTCTTTGGTTTTTATAGTGGGGAGCGGCTAACAATATGTGTATTATGCAAAGGGTTTGGTTATCAAGACAAAGAATAAGAGGTGGGGATGCTTACAATAAGTTTTAGTCCTTGTAATATTCCAGGCTATTAACATGGATTTCAGCTTTTCAGACAATGACATAAATTCTATTAACAGATCGGAAGATGAGACAACAAAGACCTTTTGCAACAAAATGTGAATAGTGATTCATTTAATTCAGAAATATTACGAATTTTTTTATACAGAAAATACTTGGATTATTTCGTCATATTTATATCATAAAATATTTCGGTTTTGCCGACAGGATTATTTCATAGTGACTGTTATATCTCCATTTATAATTTTTTTATTTTCTGTCATGATTGAGTATTTTCCAGTTGTCTTTAGGGACTAAAAAGTGATATGTGTCAATTTATCAAGCGAATTGAAAAATAATTTTTATCCACAACATTCTTCAGAAGTCGATATAAAGTTTTGACACTTCATTTGATAAATTAGTATATATGAATTTCGTTGCAGGTGAAAAAGAGATTGTTGGAACATTGACAGGTTTTGATGACTATGTTAATATGGTATTAGAAGATGTTGTGGAGTACGAAAATACAGTTGACGGTAAAAGAGTTACGAAGTTAGATACCATTTTGCTAAATGGTAATCATATCACAATGTTGGTACCTGGTGGCGAAGGCCCTGAAGTTTAATTTTTTGTTGCATCTGAATTTTTTGTTTTGTTTCTAAAGATGTATTCTATATAAAAATATTGAATTCGTCATAAACCTTTATATTTTATCCCTTCGAGTATTAGAGAATGTATTAGTGATCCTTGATTGTATTTTTTTTTTTTTGATTTTCTGCTTATTTTGGATCTCTATTAAATGAAATTTTTCAAAGACTTTTTCCAATTAAATGTTTTCTGCTACCTGATAAATTACTTTACTCCTAAACACTGAGATCTGCATTTCACTGACAGGAAAAATATCTTCGAGATTTTATGGTGACATAAAAAAGTTATGAGCCTAAATATATTTCTCATTTTTTTCCTTCTCAGTGATTCTAGATACGAAGAAAAAAATATCGCTACGTAAACGATGTGTACTTTAATCAATTATTTAAGAGATACTTTTGGATGGTCTGACTAAAAATCTCTTCCCAAATATTTTTTCTTGATATTCCCATGAGGATAATGTTTGAAAAAAGAAAAAAGTTCACTTATATCTTCATGATTTGCTAATAAAACATATACATTTTAAGAAACGGTATTTCTAAATTCCCGGAGCTAGCAATGTCGAGATGAACACGACAATAATGAAGTCACTATCTTCGTCGAATTTGCCCTTTCTACAGCATATTTAAAAGAACACAATATTGTGTGTGATTACCTATGGCAATAATCTAACCGTGCATATTTTTCCTTTAATAGTTTTTTATCCGAGTAATCATTTCTCAGTTTCATTTTAAGTTTGAAGGTAATAGGCTTCATAAAATTTTTAAACATGCATTATCTCTTGAAATAGATGGGAATATCGTTCGTGCTGTTAATTTTAATGGAGATTTTCAGCACGCGATATGATTTTACAATCACAACATCCAAAGGAATATCTGTCCAGTAATATCAACATTCTACTCAGAAACTTCGTCTTCTGGATACAAAGTTTCTAAAATATTTCAGTTAAAAAAAGTGCTTCAGTAGAATCACGTAGAATAACAAATTTCTTTCAGAAATTTGCATTAAAATGAATGGGTTTTTGTGAAATGTTCGAATTAACTGTGATTTGTTCTAAGACACTACTTGAAAAAAAGTTTAGATGTGCTATCTTTTATCTTTTAATTAACTGGAGAGAAGAATAATTTATTTCGATAAGTTAATTTTTAGGAACAAACAATATTTCAATGTCGTCACAGTGTCGTCGAAAAAGTTTGTTGAAAAAAAAATTTAATAAACATAAAGATTATTAAATTGCTGAAATAAAGTTAATATATTGTGGCTGAGACAAAAGCTGAAAATAAATCTAGATCGAATTTACTGACTCTACTTTAAGAGTAAATGAGTTTTTGAAATTGCTACGGTATCCAACATATCAAAGGCACCGTTAAAGGCAATTTGCTCCTCCTTTCTTTCGAAAGATTCTGAGGAGACAAATTCACTGTAACAGAAAGCATACCATTTTATAATGTGTACATTTCTATTATTTATTTCCAGTATGTAGCAATATTCAAGTAATCCAGGAATCATGTGAATTTAATGCATTTTTTTCAGGCATTTTTTCCAATGAATTTTCATTTTTTTAAAATCATCTTCGAACTATGTGGAGGGGTCATTTCTAAAAACATTTTCGAATGGAATTCATTTAAGAGACTTGTTTTGCTGGAATTGGATGTGTGATTAACATATAGAAAAGAAAGGTAAGGAAGGAAAGAGAAGAAGGGATGGTGAAAATTGGAAAATGAATCAGTAGAACGGAGAATAGAAATTTTTTGGAAATCACTTAGCAAAGTTTTACCCCTGCGCAGATTCTTCCTTAAGTATTTTTTTAAAGTATATCTTATTTAACTTGGCTGTTTCTTATTCAGTTTTCATTTACTTTAAATGCATTAAATAAATAAAACAACCGCTAAGACTAATTTGAGCTATAGTTGCCTTTGCATTTGTTTAAATTTCAGTAAGTTTTTAAAATACGAAATTTTATAATAGAATTTGATCGACAATATTTCGGATATTACTGGTATATTTATATAATAATAAGTACTAACCGTGTCAGGAATGTTCATTAGTTATATAAGGGTTCAAGCAATTATATATTTCTCAGAATGAATTCTTCTCTTTCATAAAATTCAAATTGTTTTTATTCTCACTGACTAATTAGCAATTTAACCTTTTATAGTTCACTGGAAGAGGAAAAATGATTGAAAGAACTCCCCAAAGATATTCGTAAATAATCTTTATTGTTGCTGAATAACTAATATAAGTATCATAAACAGAAATATTAAGAATAAATAATTCATAACTTATTTTTGAAATCTAATTGAAAAAATTTCCAAATGACTGAGACAGATCCTTTAATATTTATTTCGAATTTAGAGAATTAAAGCTTTTACCATTGAAAAAATAAAGTTAATGCAACTAATAATGAAATAAGTGAATAATTCAAATTTATCTGAAAAGAAATCAAAAATTAATTTATTCAAGCTGATAGCTAATCTTGTTTTTCAGAGTCCCTGTCCGATCTGGAAAGGAAAGTGGGTGACGGATGGGACAAGAAATGCTTCTCTTTGCCTTTATCTCCTATCATATAATTTCATCTACTTGAAATTAATGTTTCCATGAATACTTTTGCAACATTGAATAATTCAACACAAAACACATCTATAGAATCAGTTTGGCAATGAACATACAAATTTTTATTGAGTAGGGACAGTCAAGGACGTTCTGAGCCATTCCTTTCAGAAGGCAACAGTTGTTTTATGAAATGAGCACGATAATCAATGGTCAGTGGAGGAAACAATAATTATAGGAACTGAGCCAGTTCCTATAATTTTCGTTTAATTTCGTTAACTGCACAACTGGAGAATTATATTTGGGAATAATGCTATTTGCATGGTTCTCCCGAATATATCAGTTTTTTAATATATCTTTTTCGGACATTTTTCATAATTTTCAAGATTATTGAATTGAGCCTTTTTTTGAGCGCAGAGAATATTCATATTAATCTGTGAAGATCATTGAGCATATTATAAAATTTCTTTCGCCTCCCATATCTTCAATTTTTCAACAATATGTTGATTGGAAACAATAAGGAATAACTATTGTTTCCTCCGGGAATATCATGTGACCAGGTTCATAAACATCAATCAAAACATCATTTACCTGCTAATGGCATACATAATTCCTCATTAAAGCATCTACGAAAATTTTTTCATCCGTGTTGATTCAGCTTCAATTGTTATTGATATTACAACTTCGACTAAATTATGCTAGAATCATTAACCAATGATTAGTTAATTAACGCTAGTGTAGCTGAGTACCCATGCTTGATCTAGACTCGGTTGATATTTGTTCAAAATTTATTAGAATTGTATAACTCGGTCTCATAAAAGTTTTTGATTCTGTAAATTAATTTCTTCGCATACTCTGAAATTTTAAAATAAAAAAAAAGTCAATGTTCTTCTATTGTTGCTAAAATGCAGGGAACAATTTTTTAGTGATGAAATAATTTAAAAAAAAAAAAAAAATTTAATTTCCAAAAAAATAATTTTTGAATTTTTTCATTGTTTTCTTCTTAATTTCTTACATTTATACTTTTTTGCAAAAATATAAAATGATATACGCAACACCATCAGAAATAATTATCCGCTATAATATTTGTTAAGTAGAAGTTATAAGCTGGTCATGCCCTCGTCTACTTCTGCTTCATATTTTCCTGTCCAAAAATAGCTTCCAATTTCTTTCCTATTTTATTAAATGAAATTGGATATCATGATTGTCCTTTCTCATTTCTTTTCCATTTTTATAACAAACGTTAATTATCAGCTAGTATCCTTGTACCTGATGATTCCTAGAATTGAATTTCCATGAAATAATCGTGTCTTAGAAATCATTGAGAATGAAAAAAACAGCTTGGCTTTTGAATCTATCCTGATTATGCATTCATTGTTGCCGAAATAATTCACTGACATATAGGTGACAAATGAGAAGGTTTAATTCGCAGCTAGAAAAAAAGAATAAGTTCTTTTTAATCTTAAATAACACTTTCGCATATCCATCGAATATACCTTGTCTTCCACCGTACTGCTCAACTTCTGTTTCATTTTAAGTTTCCGCTCTAAACGAGAGCTTTTTTGTTGCAAAATATCACAGAACGAAATGTATCATTCTCAAAATGGCATAAGTGTCATTTTATTTTATGAGCAAATTATGAATTTTTCGATGGCAATTATATTCAAACGATATTGCAGTAGTTTTTGTTCAAAAAAATATATTAGGATTTGAACCTTCTCTTGCAGTATTATGTTAAATCTTTTTTTTTTTCAAAATTATTATTCACTAGGGAAGTTTGAGGCTTTTCCCTGTCCAGAAATGTTGTAAACAACCATTCATATAAAAACTTTACGCAGTTGAAGGATATGGACAACTTTCTTTTTTTTTTTTTCAAAGTCTCGAAGGAAGATGATCTCTTTTCAAATATTTCAAAGCAAAATGAATAGAATAGCTTTTCAATGCCTCATCTTTAGAGTGTCTCAAACAAACATTTCGGAATCTTCTCCAATTATTTAATTTTCTTTTTTATCTCTCAATATTCTGTCTTCTTCATTTCACTGTATGACAGTATTAATCAAAACTATAATTTAAGGATATGCGATTCCACGATAAATGTGCATTTCAAATGTTATACTCTCAAAGAAAATTTCACAAATTTATACTTCTTTTTTTCTTATAAAGAAACACAAAAAAATGTGGGCTTAAAAAGATGCAATATTTCTTTTTCAAAGATTACATTCCAAAAAATCTGTAGAAAATACTTCAAGTGACAACCAGTGGAAATACTGCTTAAAAAACGATTTTAGAAAGATTTTGAAATTTCTTATCCTAAAATAAAATTAACGTATAGATAAGAATGCAGTTCAGCAATGAACTGTAAATTGTGAATATGACTGCTGTTGACTGATTCCAATGAAATTTCAAGGCTTTGAAAGAGAATTTGGGAAGTATTAAGTTATAAAATGAATTTATATGCATACATATATATATGGCTTCTCCCGATTCAAAAGTTTAGCTTACCATTTATTTTTTGCTTTTCGTTCAGCCTTCATTATTTTCTGATTAAGTCATATCAAAAAAAAAAAAAAACCTAGACATGTCACAAAATTTCAGACAAGCAGATAGAAATCAAATGCTAAAAAGTCCACACTTCTATCAGTACTTTTTAGCATTTTATTTTCGTTAGTATCGAGCAGTATTTTTGCTTCAAAATCTGCTAAACAGCATACAATTATCCAAGAAGAACTGAAAGTTTTCTGAGATCCGTGTGGGATTTGAACTAACATTCAAAAAACATCAAAATTATCGAACAGATGAAAAAGATCTGCAGCCCTGAGACAGAAGAACATAAGAAATTTAATCAAAATCAAATGGTCGGTTTTACTGAAAGGTATCTGAAAGAAATTTGAATGAAAAGAATTACTATTTCAAATGCAATTGAAGAAATTAGATTTATTATTAAGCTATGATGAAATGAATTCAAGTTTTATGCGTCTTTATTTTCAAGCTTATGATAAGAGGAATGAAAAAATTGGATGAACATCATTTGCAGTAAGGAAAGATGAAATTTTCAAACAAGTACGAGAAAATATTAATTGTCTCTCCAAAATTAGAAATCTCATATCGGTTCAGTGCAAAATTGATATCTTACTATTTCAAATTAATTGGAAACGAAATGAGAATTCTATAAGTTTAAATTGAAAAAATGTAGACAATAACAAGTGCGTGTCATTCTCGTGTTTCTTCCACTTTTTTTTAAAACTATTCTCTTCGTCTCTCTATTCCCAGGAGTCTTAAAAAATTGCTTCCGAGATTTGAGTCTCTTAAAAGCCTTGCTTATGTCTATCTTTCTAAGTGCCTTGAAGTTTTTATAGCCTAGATTCTACAAAAATTCGTAATCACGATGTTTCCAAGATTAAAATACTGAAATATGGGAGAGTGGGAATATATAAATCGTGCGATACTCATTGATGTCGAAGTGTATCATCTTACATTCCAATATTTAAATAAAAACTTCATCTCATTTCTATTATTTTTTTAAACTCTTCATTTTATCACTAATTATCCATGATGCAGCGTTTAATTTTAATAATCCTTCCATTTTTCGTTTCTCACATTTACTTTATTGATTTGGATAAGTATCAGAGCTTCCAAAATTTCGAAGCTTCTTTTGTTTATTCAATTGAATTCCAGAATTTTATAAATAACAAGGACCAGAATGGCGATACCTGAGCAAAACTTGAGCTACTGTTTTTAGATTTTTTGAAATCTTCAATTCTTTGAAGTAAATTCGGCTTAGTTAACTCGTAATGATATTTCTGATCTCGAACCATAGTAATACATATTATTCGGAAATTTCGTCAAACTAAAATATTTTCGTTGACGTCGATAGCCACTCACCCATCAATCGTACAATAAATTTGAGGAAATGATCTGTGAGTTAATTTTGCCGTGTCATTTAAGTCAATGTGTAATTATTAGATGTGTCAACACTAAAGAAGGAAGCTGTACTGGATGATGCTGAAGTGCTGACAGCGTTTCATAGTAAAGTTCGACAGAATCAAGTTTAGATAGAACTTTTTCTATCAGTTTAATTCGAAAATGACCTATTCTTTGGAGGAATAGTTATGAATATATGAAAGGATTTCATGAATGATTTGCAATTTGAAGTTATATAATCTGACAAATTTGATAGTTTTAATCATTTAAAGGGGATCCCGACATATTCTTCTAAATCTTCACGCTGTGCTTTTTCTATTCAACTTGTAGCCCGATTGATTTGATCAATACCGAAATTTCTAGCGATGAATCTGATAATACTCAGCATTCTACTAATCGCGCTATTCCAGCAGCAATATTTCGCTCAAATAGCACCTCCCAACGATCTTTTCTATGAATTCAGTAAGTTTTCCAATTCAACAACTGAATGAATGGTTCGTACATTTTCGAAATCGCAACAATTCTTGCATAAAAATGAAAATCTTCGATACACTTTAAGCGACCATTTCCTATTATTTGGTGTTATTTCACAGCTTTTAAAAATATATTATTTACATATTTGGCTTCTTTTAAGGACCCTTAAATTCTTTTAAGGATTTGGCATCAGTAATTAAATTAAAATATGCGAAAAAATATAGAAAATTTGAAAAGCATACATGCAGGAAACATATTGCAATCCTAATAAATTAGTGAAGGAAAACTACGTTGAGTTATTATTGAATTCAGCAGTTCCAAACTGGTCAGAATCCTAAAAATGAAGTAAAATTGGTAATATGTCATTTCTTGTACTGGAAAATAGATGTGAATTATTAATTCCTGAATCATTTCCAATTCGCGCATTAGAATGTAAAACATAAATGACACACATGTGAAGAAAAATTTAGCAACTCGTTCTGGAAAAGGAAATAATAAAGAAGAAAATTTGAAATAAACATCCCATTTTTTAATCAAAACAAAAATTTCCAAAATTCATTTAGTATCGTTGTATCTATCCGCCTATACATGTAACACTAATTTTCAGACTAAGCTAAGAATACTTAAGAATCTTTTAGCGGATTTTTCTACACTGAGCAATTTAAGTAGAGGTAAAGTAAGATAAGAATATTGCAAAGAAGGATACGGAACGTAAAAAGAGTAAATATAGTTTTGATAGTACTATTTTGGTGTAAAATTCATTGGAAATTTGTGCATGTTAAAGATGAAAACCATAAATATAATAATGCTGACTGAGTAGAAATTAAAAGTTCATAATTATTTCAAAATCAAAATGTCATTCGTCCCTATCTCCACTATTTCTTTTACCACGATATTTACATCTTAAAGCAGGTCTCTACTAAAAATACCTACACAAAAATATTTGTTGGAAGATTGATTCAAAACATCTGAAAATCGAAAATTTAATCAGTAACTGTGCAATAGTTGAGGAATTAATCACAGTCAATGAAATTGTCGATTATAAGAAAGGATGTACAATCAGTCATTGATCAATAAGAGATCAGTATTGGCTTAGAGATGATATTAAGTCTCATTTAACATTTGAATATAAAGCAAACTCTAATTTTCATTTTATATGATTAGGGACCATATTAATTGAAATATGCTTCATTCAAATTAAAAAAGTTAAATTAGAGCCATTAAAATACATAATATTGTATTGTTATGCTCTATCCATTTTCAGTGAATCCATATATGAATTCATTAAGATCATCAGATGTCAACATGTTATCATCATATGCGGATGACAGGTAGTTATTACTTTTAAACTCCAAAATTCATAATTAACTGATAAGTAGAACAAGTTGTAAGGTAATTTCTTTCAAAGTGAATATTATGAATTGTTTTTTGTTAAATCTTATGCAGTACTTATTTAAGTTGGGATTGTTTCAATCTCAAGAAATCACTTCACCACGCTTTAATAACAAAAATTTCTCTTCCTGCAATTATACTCACATGAATATGGTATAGAGGAACTCTAAAAACATTGGAATTAAGTGGTATTAAATATAAAAGCTGATAAAACTGATGAGATTGAAGCTCATTTTTGGTGAACTAGAAAAGACCTTAAATAAGCTGTCATAATCGTTCCTTCTCTATCTCATTTATTGAGTATAGTAAGATGATTAACATCTGAAACTAAAAGAAATACATATGCAAATATTCATTCCTTAGGTAAGGAAAGATTTTAAAAAATTCAAATTTGATTTAAAAATATCATAATTTCAGATCATGGAAGCGAGCGCCAGGGCCACGTCCATTGAGATTTGGATGAAAACAGTTGCCCGTCGTACAATGTTTATTTCGTAAAAAGATACTTTTTAGAATTAGTCCTCTCCTTGTCTCTTCCCTCTACCTTTTTGTCACTCTATTGATTTTACCACTAATAATACTAATAATACATGATTGCATCTTATAAACACTTCTTTTTGTTAACATAATATTTGTCATTCGTCACAATAGTTCGTAATATTTCAAATTGGACAACATACATACTGTCGTATCTGCATTAGCAAAACTATATCCAATTATCAGGATCACTATATTCATATTCAGATGTCAGAATAGTAATTCATGGAAATTTCTTTAAAGATGTAGACAAATTTGAAACGAGATTGCACTATAGAAAAAGGAAATAAGTGAAGGAAATAAAGTCAAATAATAATATATCTGCAAAAAGGAATAATTGGCGATGAGAAAATGATTAACTTCATTTGTGAACAGACATTTACTTCTTCACAGACTTTTTTAATGACATCTAAGGCTACCTTAAAATTCCTTTTTTTTTAAAATTCGGTAAAAGATGATTTCGTGCTGCGTTAATGTTGAATTCAAATAAATGTATAAAATGGATAATGAGAGTGTAAAAAACATTAATAAAGGAAATACTAAAGAAAATTCGAACTACTGCTTGAATCATTTTGCGACATCACTTGAAGACAAATTTTGTTTCTTTCCTCAGATCCCTTTTTTTAACTCAACTTTTTGTATTGTAATCGATTTCTATTATATAGATTCTAATTCTGGGTCTTATCTTTAATACATATCTTAATTAATGATTAAATTTAATTGAGCAGAACAGCACAGGCTAACTTGAAGTTCATTCAACATATATTCTTCAAGAACTTGGGCTGCAAGAATTTTCAAATTGTCTAAATTCAGAAATTTCGAAAATTCTTGCAGTCCAAGCTGAATTCAGAAAAGTTTAATTTCAAAAATATTTCTCTCTAGAAAAAAAATTCCGAAAAGGTTGTAAAGCTCAAAATTTGTATTTCAATATCCATTATGTGTCAAATTGCAAATGATATTGAGAATGCTAAATTTTATTGTAAACAGATGAAAGATTAAAAATAATTTATAAATTAGGCCAAGTTCAATCCCAATTTCAAAAAATATTTTTTCCTCATATTTCTTCACTTGCACTGTTATAGAAAGATAACGTAAAAAGTGAATCATTTCGTGCCAGAAAGTGGAGAAAGATTCGTATGGGAGAATTGCCGTAACTTGCAAGAAAATTAATTAAATTCCTCAGTAGCAGAGGAGGGAGCTCCGAAATCTTCAAGACAATGCAATTGGGCTAATTCTACTTTTTGTTGCAAATAAATGATAATCTCATTAATTCATGCGAAGTGCTTGGATCAGTTTCAACTTGCACCACCGCAGTGGTAATTATGGAGATAATTATTATTAGAATCTCTCCATTCATACTGGTAATCACTGTTGCCTCCTTCACTGATAGCTTGCTTCCTGACACCGTATTTATAAGCATATTATAAAAGTGATCCCTTTCCCTTTCTCCCTTCTTTTTCAATATATCGCGTCTTCGCATCGCAATTCATTCTTCCTTCAAAGCATCATCCTGTGATATAGGTGGTGGAAGATGGAGAGGAGATCATGTAATTTTCCCACGCCGAGCGAGCTATCTATCGCAACGATCAGATTGTCAAGATGTGCTGTTTAGAAGCAAATCATTGGTCAACGATACTTGGTCCGGTCCTCCCTCGCTCGTTTCAATGACACTTCTGTTTCCCCTATATTTTGTTGGATTGATAAGCGTGCAGCGATTGAGTTGCGATGTAAATATCCATGTGAAATCTCATATCCAAAATTTCGCATTCAGCTTGCACAGATCCACAAGTATTAATGGTACAATAAAGAGAGGTCAGCTCAATCTCCATTACGCAAATTTTGAGAAATCGAATGTGGTAGGTATTTTCTATGGGAATGTCCTCAACTTTTTTAGAAATTTTAAAATTTAAAAATTTGCAAGTAAATACATATAGCTAATATAGACATATCACTGCATCATTGAAGATCGTTTTGTGCAAACAATTTTGTTATATAGTACATATGGCTTCACAGCATCAGACGGACAGAAATTTTTTTTCCAACAAAATGCTAATCAGAATTTTGAAAAATTAATGTCCCAAATCGCATTTAGTTAGACCTCTTGCGTATCCACGTCCGCTTAAATGATGTCAATAAGTCTTGGGATATTAACAAACCGTTGTTACAAGTAACTTGTCAACATCCAGTCGACGCCATATCCTTTACATTACCAACTGAGTGAGTTCCATTTTGATTCTGTATTAGGTAATTCATAATTCATTACAACGTTTATCCATTGAATATGATTTCTAAAAAACTTTCCAATTTCAACGTAAGCAATCAATCAGTTATATAAATATATGGATTGGGCAAGTGCCATTAATTTCTGCTTACTAAAAATGAATGGCAGCGAGAACAAGTCATTTTCTATGCTTCTTATATTTTAAAGAACTTTTTTCCGTAGAATTTTCCACTAAATATTGCAAAAAAGAAAAGACTGCTATATCTTAAGAGGGGACGAAAAGAATATCTTGAGGACAGTTCATAGAGCAGATGAAACTTTAACCATTATTTATTTGAAACAAAATTATTGATAATACTTAATATTCAGATTTTTTATAGATTCTTGAGAGAAATTTTTGATTTTTGCAGAAGTGGTGAAATGGAAAATGGCGTGCTGTTATCTGGTCTGGATATGGAAACTGTAAAATCATCTTTTGACAATAGATCTGTTTGTTTGGTCATTTTGGTAACAGCAAATTCAGATGATGTTTTAATTTATCACATCTCTGTCAAAATTTATGATCGATCTCAATACAATGTCGTGTATATTATTTTTCATTTTTCGGATTTTTTCTATTTTGATATTTTCTTTTTTTTTTTTGTTTCTGTATCAGAAGTTATTAGATCCATCGGTTTTAGAAATTAAGTCTTCAAAATTGAGATAAATAATTATCTAGCAGATCACATGATCACTCAGATCCACAATATATGCATTCAAATCGTATAAATGAAATTTTTCTGTGCTGCATAGTTGAACAAAAGGATTTCGCACTTTTGTTTGCATAATAAAGTTTTTTCGTATTATGCAAAGGAAATGGTTTTTTCAGTAAAGGATAATCCAATTTTTTCGCAACCATTTAATTTCTTTATTATTGTAGTCTTCGTGCACCAGAATTCAGTCGTTCTCTTTCGAATCAAAAGGTCTCAGCAGTGATACCAATCGCTTTCAGAGTCAACATTCCTGATGTTTCTGTCCGATTGCTTAAAATAACAGTGAGAAGTAATGATGATTTCTGTGCTTTTATGGTGATCCAGAACTGTTCGGTAAGATGAATTTTATATTTTTCGATTTGTACGTTTAATTCTTGAATTTCATGTAGATTTTGGTGTAGTAAAAGGAAGTTCTGTCTTCAAGACCATCTGAAAAAGTCTAAAGCATATTTGAAAAAGTCTAAAGCACATTTGTAAATCTTAAACTACTGATTGTAATGCTAAGAATTTGAACCATCCAGTTTTAATTGGTCATCATATAACAATGTTTTCTTGATTGTTTCGTTGTGCTTCAATCGTTTAATATAAAGTTACTTATTCAAGTTCACTTATAGACTGCATTCCTGCATTCGACGATGCTTGCTCTGAACTCCTCCATTCGTGTAACATTCACTCGAAAAGCATCAATTATATTACTGGCAAATTCACCGTTTGATATTTTCATAATGATGATGAATGATGACCGTATGTGCAATCCATTTGCTCCTGCTCGTACGTTTGCATTCTGCACTTAAAAATGCGGGGTATTGGAAAATGTAAATGCTAGCAGTCCATTGTAAAGCAGTAGGAATAATCTGCACTCGCAGTTTTTGCAATCATTGCATGCAGAAATATTTCCACAATTATTTTAATATTAATGGTTACTTAGTTTATTGAAATATAATTGTCTATATTTATGGGAGAAGAGACTGCTACAAACTTAGACAATCTTTATAAAATTGAACATAAATTTTAAATTTGAGTCTAACTGCAAAATAGGATCTTAATACAGTCTATTCAAGTACTTGAAATCTTTGAAGAATTCAGGAGAATATAATCGCAAGAAGAAATTTGATATCCTGTTTAATGGTCTAGAATCAACTTCATTATATCCCTTAATAATTATATCGATGGTTTATTTGACGTTGGCCATTATCTTCCTTGCAAGCGATCAACTTATGCCTCGTCTTTGTGACGGGTAAATATATTATGCAAGAGTGCAATTAGTACTTTTTTTTTTCGTAACACTAACATCGTACATTGTAGTGCAGTCTTGTGGGAATTTCAAAACAAGTGAGTTTTGCAACTGCACTTGGTTTTGGTCTAGTAAAGTATTTCTGTTTATTAAATTTAGTTCTTACATGTAACTTTTGCATGCATGGATTCATTCTAATTGAAAGGAAGAATAATTATTGGGAAATTTTTTTTAGTCAAGGAAGAACTGGTATGCCGCTGATCGTTCTATCAGATGAAAGCAGTTCAGAAACATTTCCAAGTTCTACACATCAAGTTAAATTTGTGTTCAACTTCCATCAGACATTATAGCAAAATACTTTCTCTAACAACAAGTTATATGTGCTTGCCAAATAAAGTTGAAAAGTGATTAGAAATCAAAAAATTGTGTTATCATCTAAGTGATTTCTATGGAGACTGCCTTGGAATGTCTTGCTGCAGTATTTAAATTTGTTTTATAAGGAGTTTTCTAGGAATTTGCACCTATAGATGATTCATATAATCCTCTTGTGCATATTCAAATGGACGAAGATGAGCAGCAACCTGTGAAAGGTTATGTTTTTAACTGTTTATTAAATTTTATTATTTTCAAATGAACGCAGTGAAACTTTTTAATTATATTGACAAATTTAATGATTACATTTGACAATTTTAACAGTATTTTTTCAAGAAAAGACATAGAGTAAACAACCGACAAATTACAGACACTACATTGTTGAGGACTACCGAACAACGTCCCGTCAACAACGGTATTAATAAAATCACGCGAACTTTTGAAGTGAATTTTTAATAAAATCAAAATATTTTTTAATTGATCATATAAAGTTTTTGTAAATACTTGTGCTGTGGTGTTGGAGAAGAAATGGATATCAAGAGAACGGATAATCAAAGATAAATTAATTTACTTTTCTTTAAAATATGTTAAAATATAGTGCTTTTTTTGTTTTTTAGTTAATAATAAAATTCAAACTTCTTCCCATCCTATTGTTAACATTCATAATATTTTGTAATGTATTACAGTTGAACTGGAATGTCTTTATGCCTTATTTTGCTTCGTATTTAATTGTTCTCCAATGTTTTTATACATTATTTTTGGTAAGTCTACGGTACAAACCATCCGTCTTCAAATTAACTTGCATCGTATTAATCACCAAAACTTTTGCCGAATATATTTATTAAATCTTCAATCAAATATTAAGAAATATCGTGAAATTCATGACATAAATAATCTTGTTGTTTTTCTAATTAACAACAAGTTCTGCTTATAAGTTTTATCCAAATATGTTTATTTAAATTCAGAAATCAGATTTCAGGATCAGTTAGCATTGATGAACGATCATTTGGATGTCTGTCATTACAATATGGAATGCTCAGTTAGATTAGGACCGTTTCACACATTTAACCATATGTATAGTAATATTGGATATCTTTCACTCGGTTTCATTTTCATCATTTTAATCAGCCGTCGGTAGGCATATATCTATTTCTTCTATAGTTGAAATTTGATTTCTAAATCAACATATAAAAAACATCTAAATTGCAGTTTAACTTGTTTACATTTTCTTCCAGCATATCTCTCATTTCTTTATATCTCCAGTTAACAGATCTGATAAATTGATACAAAGGATGGAAGCAGATCCAAAGCAGAAGTAACTTTTCTAGATATTAAGATGACCACTACTTAACATAATGATTACGCATTGATGATCGGCAAGTTTCATAATCTCATGCTTCAAACTACTGCTTTCAATTTATCTGTCGATTAAGTGTTGATGAATGAATCGAATATATTTATCAAAAATGATCGTGTAAATATCAAAATTTCTCTACAGTTATAAATATTGGAAGTATCATCACTATACTGGTTATAATTTTTGTCCACACGTTTTTTTAAATATTGGTCTGATGATGTGTTTGGAGTCTTTTGCCAGTGCTTTTTATCATATTTGTCCAAATCCTCAAATTTTTCACATTGGTAATTTCTCCTTACGTTTTGATTTCGTTTTATTCTAATTCAACTATTGCTATTCGGTTTGCAGAGAGTTCTTTCAGAACATTTTCTTGATATTTTTGAATTATATGATGTAAGTAATGAAGTTGCTTTGACAGCTGTTTAAATTTCTAATTGGAAGTCGAAAACTGTTTAGAAAAGAATATTTCATTAAAAACCCATGTAATTAGAAATTCCTGAAGACAAAGTAATTTTAAGATACTTTATTTGCCGAAGTAGCATTAATTCTTTTAATGGTACGATTCTATTTTGTTCGACGTGGAGGTATCTCACTAAATGGAATCTTCCAGTCAATTATATTTGCCATTTCCTTTCATTTCGCTGGCAATGTAAGTTGTAGTATTTTTAAGATACTAAGTTTTCACAACTAATAGAATCATGAGAATTCAGTATTCTGGGAATTTTTGTTTTGCTTTGTCTGTTTTATTTTCTTTTTTATTACTGAATTTTTGTTTAAAGTTAGACTGATAGGACTCCACTATTTTAGTCTTAATTTGTTTATGCCAAAAATATCTCTGTGCTTAATCACATTTGTTGTATAAGTTGCTTAAATAAATACTGCTCACCTTTCAAAGCAAAATTATTGCTTATTGAAAAATCCGCAGAATTGTAGCCTCACTTTATTAACATTTGAAAGAATTAATGATTTCTTCATGTTGCAGAAAAAGAAGTGATTGAATGAAAAAGTACTATTTCATCGTAATTTCACATGTCATTGTATTTCACTAGTTATTTCAGGTTCTAAAAGATAACTTCTATTCACTGGGGATTATGCTTACATCAGGATTGCTTTTGCTTATCATTTTTCAGTATCATTTATTGTTCGGTAGACAATCGTCTGTTGGTAATTTTTGTTGGCTTTTAAAGTAACAAACTTGGCTAATACACTGTTTTGTATTATATGAATTGTTTTTTTTTTTTTAACTTTTTATGGCTTTTTTCATTCGAATTATAATTTGCTTTTAGAATCTATTCAAACTAGAGACTGGACGGAATGGTTCGAATATTGTTGGCAGCTGCTCACAGGAAATGAAAAGGACAGAAGTTTGAAGTTGAAAAAGTAAGTCTGTTCATTACTAATGCACTCATTTGTTAATTATTTATTTTTAAACCACTTCCACAGATCAGGAATACACACATGTCATAGCAACATCATTTTAGTTTTTTTTTCTTTTTTAATATATAATCACTGCTAATTCAGTTTTACTTGAATTGGATAGAATGATTAGATAATTCTCATCGAGAGTTTTTTCTGTTTTACTATAGAATATAACTTTGCCACTCTAGCGACCTTGCACTAAATTACCAAATATCCTTGTGACTTGTAAGAGTTTTTTGCAGGATACTGCTGGCTTGCATTACTGCATGCAATATTGTATTAGCATTATTATTTGAAACAGGTCTATTGCGAACAACATACATCACACTCTATATAATAATGCTTAATACTACTGGCTACTTTATTTACTACATTTTCTGCAAGGTAAGATTTGAATTTCTAACTTCTCCTTTAATAATTATTTTTTGCTGCTTTTTGAATTTTTCCTCTGGAATTTGGCAGACTTTTAACTTAAATATTCTTCAAAAGAGAAATATGGAATTTACATTTATTTTCTTATGGATCTGTTCATTTGTGAATGTTATCCTTCCGGCATCATGAATTGCCAAGAACTTTTTGTCAATTAAACGAACTGCATCTTTTTTTAGTGATTTGATTTTTATCCTAATTTACTAAAAAGCTTTTAAAACATTTTGCGATCAGGCTTTCCGAAATTCCTGTAGCTTTTAATTTAGTCTTCTTATTTTCTTTTTGATCATGCATTAATTTTTGGTTAAAAAACAAGGAAGGATTATCTTGCAAAGGTAATAATAAGGAAAAGCTCAATCTCTTCTAGTTCTGTTTCAATCTTCCTTAATGTTGATAAGGAAAGAAAAAGTCGAGTGATCCGTTACACATAGCTGTTTTGCGGCTTCTTAGAATTAACTAGTGACAAATCTTAAATTTCTTAAATTTATGTTATTTGGAAAATGCTAAATAAAAAAACTTTTATGCTTGTACTCACTATGGAACAAATGATTTACCGTACGCTGCCAAAATTATGGAATGAAGCTTATCGAGTTCAATGCATAAAATGCACAGTTATGAAAAAGAAAATTAGATGTGTAACTACTAATAAAATATATATGAATTAAAAAAAGCCTAATTTCTTTTTCTAGAAAGATGGTGATAGAGTTATTCTTCCATTGCTAGCAAGATCTTCAATTTTCAGTATTCTCAATTTCTGAGTAGCTAGAATAATAAAACTACAAATTGCTAATTACACAGATGACTTTTGGAAACGAGAGATTAAAGGACCTCCACATTGGAGAAACTGAATACTCATTATTTTTCCAATTATCACTAGAATTAGTTTTCCTTTTACCTGCAGAAATTCTTGTTCCCAATTAATTGCCATATGGCATTATTCTAGATTATTGATGGTGAAACAATCCTCACACATGTTTTTGTTTATGCAGTTGCTTCATTTTTGCTTTGGATTGTTGCTTTTTATTTCTTCAATTATGGCAAGATTGATTGGACAGTAAGTGAATATTTAATTGCATTTCACTGATGTTAATCTTATATCTTTTGTTAATAATGTTTGGAGCTATCGAAAATCGTAATAAAGAAAAGGGAATTTAAGGGAAGAGAATTGAATTGAAACTTAGAATGATTAAATCACTACGGGTGTAATTGTACTTCTCATGTATATTTGCAGTCGTCTCAAAAGATTTTATCGGGAAATTTAAAAAGAAAAGTGATTACACAATCCCGTTATCTAATATCTTCATTTTCAATATTTCTTCACGGAGCTTTTCTGATTTTGTAATGATTTTATTAAACTTATAATACATCTGAAATTCAGCTAACAGCAGCACAGAATCGAGCTATCACTGAAGAGTGTATAGTGTTCAATTATTATGATTATCACGATATGTGGCATTTTAGTTCTTCTTTAGCATCATTCTTTTCATTACTCACTATTGCTATACTGGATGACGGTATCATGATTTCTGACTTTGATCAACAATCAGTTCCTATCTTCTGAATTTTTGTTTACTTCAGAAGTTGTTTTTGCAATTGCATGTTCTTTTTCGATGTTGTACATTTTAATATTTTATTCTCTAATTGATTTTCGTCTATTTGATCTCGTTTTTTCTTCTGCATTACCTTTTACTTCTTTTACTATCCATATTTATTCTGCAAAAATATGTTGATGCATTGTAATTATGCTTATCTTTTGAAATGTTAAGGGCGTTGGTCAGATTTACAATGCCTAAAGAGTTGCTCGAACTGAACCCTAATTGAAATCCACTTATAGATGCCTAATGATGTATATGGAATTTTGACCCAACTAAAATGCATTTTTTAATTGTCAATCCCCCAGCTGAGGGATTGACAATTAATAAATGCATTTTATCTCGTTTATCATTATACTGAAAAATTAAATCTTGACTTAGTTCACTTGGAGATACATTAAAAACCACTGTAACATCAGTATCGATTTTACAAACGACATTTCTTAAATTTCGAAATACTTAACTTCACTATCACTCATTGACAGCAAACATAAATCTTTTTTTCAGCATAACGGGTATTAAATTTATGCAAGGAAAAATCATTTCGCCATTCCCTCACCTACATTTAGCGGCTTCGATTAGTGGTTTCAAGAAAAGCTCTTATTCTTATTAATTAGCAAAACAATAAAATCCTTAAGATCTTGTAAAATCCTTGTACAAACGGAACTTCTTTGGCAAATTTAAACATTTAGCAGGATCTTTCGACTGTTCGTTCATTACATCGAATAACTGTTTTTTTTTTTCTGCGTTTGTTGCTGTATTTTTTGCTTAATGACAATAATAAAGGATTCTTATTTTTTTTTTCGTAAAAAAATGCGAATCATTGCAGCCTGTCATCAACTACACCGTAAAACTTGTCTTCAGTGCAGAAGCAGAAATAAAGATAGGGACGATGAAGCATTATCTAAATATTGCATTGAAGTATCGCTTCTACAAATAATTATAGTTTGGCGGGGAAGAAATGTATAAAACTGGCCGGAATTCGTCTCTCTGGAAAATTACATTGACCTTCTTTCTCAAACGGCTATAAATTAAGTGGACGACATCTGAGCAAGCATCCAACACTATCCGAAAGTTTCCCTTCTCCTCTTCTCTCAAGTATTTTTTCCTTTGGAAAAGTTCCCGTTCTCTCAAAAGAAACGAAAATGTTTGATTTGATCACTTTCGCTTTATGCTCCATTCTATTACAGTATACATCATGCTCCGAATGGATTCATCATGAACCTACTCGTGATTGGAAAGTTGGTAGGTCTCTCAGCAATTTTTTTCCTATAGCTACTTGAGTAAAATGAATTAGATTGAGTATTTAATTTGAATAGGATATAATGTAATTTGGAAAAGATGCTAATTAATTGAACTATGGACTACTACCGGATTCAGTGCCTACTATTTCAATTTATTTTCATCTCCATTCAACTTTAATCTCACTAGTAATGTGTATGTGCATTATGTAGCAACCGCACATATCAAATGGACTTCCGAGTCTTCTTTTAAAATTAAATTCAAGAAATTTCAAAAATTTGTCGAATGTTTAGAACAGCATTGGAATAAAGATGGCGCTGCTTGGGGTGGTTTCAGCACATCAAAAAGTGGAAAAGCTGGCGCAAATAAGTATATCGATAAAGGACACAATTATAATAACAGAAATCATGCCGGTTTTGCATATGGCAGTAAGGGTGCTGCGGATGGATTTTCCGAATTTGCAAAGCATATTGCCGATGAACGTATTGCTGATGCATTGGAAGCTGGAGAACATGCACTTGCTGGTGAGGAAAATGTTTAAATCTTGAAATTTAGTTGTGGATTTTCATCTCAAACAATGTACCGAAATTATTACTGTTGAGATTCTACATGGTTATGTAAGATTTCAAACTTCAAAAATTCTCTATAAACATCCTCTCCCTCATTTAAGGAGCCGAAGGACACAAAAAATATTCATACTTTACGCAGGGATCAGGGCCAGATGGATTTTACTCTAAAGGATATTGGGGAACCAATGGTAAGTATTCGGTTAATTATAAAACTATGGCGAAACCTAAAACTTCAGTTTGAAATTTTTTTATTCAAAAAGTTAATCTTGCTTTAAAATACCGAACTCAAATTAGACAACTCGCTTATGGTAAAGGTGCATTTTCTGTTTGTAATTGAAGTATTTTCAACAGATTCGTTAATTTTAAAAATGAAAAAAAAATTTAAACTTTAATTTCAAATTGAAAGTGTCGTTTAGGTTACGATCATGAAGCAAAAAAAGAAGCCCACGTAAAAGATGCTAATCATGGCGGTTTTAAGAAAGGTTACGAACATGCAGGTGCTGATCACGGCTTAGCGCATTCTGCTTGGGACAAGATCGCACATGGTAGAGACAATGATGGACATGACCATAATCACGGTGTCTGGAAGCAAGCTGTCAAGGAATGGGGAAACAGCGATCATGAAAATGGATGGGAAGATTCCAGTAATGAGCATCTTCATAACCACCATCATGGCGGTAGAAACTGGGACTGATCCAGACAAGTCTATATAAATATTAAACCTTTCATTAATTTCAGTTCAGATATAGTCTCATTTAAATTCAGACTTTTCATAAACTTGTATTTTGTTATTTGATATAAAAATATACTGCTATAATCAAAAAATAATAAAAGTATCCGATCGATATGCTACAGCTTTCATATGCACGCTCTCTATATGCAAGGAAACACACGCAACGAAGAATACAAAAGAAATTTAGGTAAAAAGTAAATAAATCATTGAGAGAGCATTCAAGGATGTTTGTGCTATGGTCATTCTGGATTTGAGGTACTAATTATGGTGATATGGATCTTAACACTGTATAAAGAAACATACTGAGAGCTATCAAATTAAAATGTTTTCTTTAAATTTATTAAATTTTTAAGAAACCAACTGGTGGCTATTTTTTCCTTTGGAGTTAAGTTGTCACCTCGAGGAAGTTATCTGACGTCCTTCTTCCAAAAGCTATCAGACAGGTGCCATCATTAATTAGAAGACAGATAAATCAACTCCCCCGAAAAACCAGAATGGGTATGATCACACCTTTGAAGTGTCCTACTTCACGGGCCGTGATTTGTAACCAGTTTCGCAAAAGTTTCATTAGAACGAGTGGAATATGTAGTTTGGCAGTGTGTAGGTTGGGGCATTTTGTTATACAGTGTTGTTTTATTCTTTCATTACTGCCATTTTCCAATTCTATCAACAGTTTGAATGCCTTTTTTTGTCACGTTAAATTGGGGAATGTATTGGGATGTTCGTTAAGAATTAATTTAATTGTTGAACCAATTAATATTGAGCTAATTAATTCTGTCTTGAAGCGCAACTTGTTGATAATTTATAAAGTTTCTTTATTTTAAAACACTAAGATATCACTGTGATAATTTATATGAGGAAGGAACAAATCTTTTGCAAAATGATGTCAGTAAAGATAATATTGATATTGCTGGTATTAATTGGAATGCATTCATGTTTGGGAGCAGATCCGAGCACATGGATGGATGTATCATTTCGCATCAACAAATTGAATTTTATTTGGTCTAAAGCCATACATCACCTTAATGATAAATCAATGATCAAACGTTTAAAGGTAAGCTATGAATCTGTAAGGTGTTCAAAGACGAGGAACTTCTAGCATCGACAGAATCAAAACTGGAATTTTTTATTCTGCTTTGTGAAGGTTAAATTATCTTGTTTTTTTTTTTTTTTTTTTTTTCATTCTTCTGCCCATTTTCAGAATGAATTGGACAAATTCGACTTGCTTTATTTGTCTGCGAAAGCAACAAGTACAAAAAATGAAAAGTTAGTACTCGAAGAAGTGGACAATAAGCTTATAGAACTCCTTGAGAAATATGGTTTGGAATCAGCAGTGAATGCTTATATGAAGGTATATAGATGATCTAAAAGTATTTCGCTTACACTCTTAAAGTATATATCGTGCATAATTTTTGCTTATTTTCAATCGCCGTTGGATTTCTTACGTCATTTATGAAGATGCTGAGATAGAAACGGAATCACTTTTGTTGATCGGAAAGCCTAAATTTAAAATGTCGTGAATTGGTGCAACACTGGAAAAAAATTCGAAAAAATTTTTGTTTCAGAAATATAAATGGCGGAACGAAGAAGAAATGAAAGAAGAGAATAGAGTTCTTCCTTTAGAAAAATTTAATGATCCAAAACTGCAAAAACTTTGGCATGCTGCGCAGAATTCGGATTTTTCTAAAACTTCACTGAAAAGTAAAATTTCTTGTGTATGCGTGTGTGTGTGTGTGTGTGTGTGTACGCGTACGTGTGTGTGTGTGTGTGTATGTGTGTGGGTATTTATGTGTGTATACATGCATATAAATGCATCATCCTGGAGAATATTCACCAGAGTAATGAGATTAGGAATTTTAGCTGGTTTGCAATAGACTAATCACTTAAATTTATAATGTATGTAAATAAATTGTTACAGTCCTTTACAAGGATTTGAAAGATCATGAACAAAAGATAAAGCATTATGAACAGAAAGTGCAACAGTTCAATGAATTCAAAGACAATACTTTAACTGAGAATTCTTTCGAAACGAACGATAGGTTAAATCGTGAACTTAAAGTGCATCATAGCAATATTATGGATTCGTATGAAAAATTGCATCAGAAAGTTGTACAGATGTCGCAGAAAATGTTCAACAATGAAAAAGTGGAGAATTTGTGGCATTTGGTTGGCATTTACTTGTTTTCATACTTTGACTTTTCCAATTTTTATAATTACTGGTCAGGATTGTTGTGATATCGGCTTTTATTCCAGGAAAGATGGCGTATTTTGAGACCTCAAGTTTTATTTTATGTTTTATTACTTTTTTTCATTTATGTTTTAAACTTTTTTCATGCCGTAGCAGCGAAAAAGACGTGAGCAGAAAGTCATTTCTAAGATGTTCTTATAAGTCGAAACAAATTATGAGAAAAGAGGACAGATGACCTGCGATTTCTTTCTTTCTTAAATTAAAGGTTTCATTGTTATAAGAATTTTGCCAGTCCATTAAATAATGTTTGTTTAATTTAGGCAGTACAGAATTCAAACTTCACCGCTTCAGAACTGGAATTAATACGAGTAGAACTGAATCATTTTGATAAACGTCTTGAGAAAATGAAATATCACGATGAAGAACTTAAAATAACGAAGAAAGAGCAGGAAAAATTAGGTAAATTCAATGTATTCGATGAATATGTTAGTAGTTTCGAGGAAGAAAATAAACGTTTGGGACGTAAACTTAGGAAATTGGAGAATTATTTGGAAACAAAAATTGTTCATACAGAATTGTAAATTCCTTGTTGTGCTGTTGTTCCTCATTGTGTTGCACATTATTTTTTCGGTATTTTCATAATAGCGTTAATGGTGGATTGCTGACATTTGACAGAAAAGCAAGTTTTAAGTGAGAGAAAAGTCCTCAATAGAGCATCGCTACAAAACATTAATAAATACTTAGTGAGCGCTGTTTACAAATAGTTCAACATGCTCACTTATGAGACAGGAGTGTGTTTTAATCTTATTTGTATTTAACTCCAAGACTTAGGAATTTTACCGCCAGGCTACTAATTTTTTCATATAGGTATATATTGTATATCTTGCTGTATTTTTCATAACTGAAATTCATAATTTATAACTGTAAATTGTCTATAATTTTTCAAGACTATGGGTAAATGAGTTTAAAAAATTTGTTATGAGAAAATAAACTTTGTAAAAAAAAAAAAAAAAAGAAAAAAAACAGTAGAATGTGAATATTGTGTTGCATTAAGCAAAATTTCGAAAGACACAGTTTTAATTTCTGATTTGCATTTGAGCATAAACTAGAATGGGCGATTCACAGAAAAAAAGGTACAATAAAAAACAGCATCGTTCATGTTTTCATGAACGAAAAATGTCGAACTATTAAACTACTGATCAGAAATTATAAGCGTTCGTCATCATTATATACAAATATTAAATGAAAATAAGGCATGAGACAAAATAAGAACAGATTCGGTAATAGCAGCTGGAGAGGGTTTCATAAACTTAATAAGTTAGTCGTGTTGAAGTTCGAGATTTTTTTTCATGAAAGAGCAATCTTACCTGGATTTTTCCTTTAATGCAAACTATTTTTGAATCTATTTTTATTTAGTCCTATATTCCATTTGACTCAGCGCATTTTAAAGTATTGAAACTGAGTTTTTTCTTCGTTCTTCAAAAGTACAAAGAAATTAGCTGATTAAGAGAACGACTACAATTATTGGAAAGCGATCTTGATATTAATTTAGGTTTTGCTAACCAGCGGTAATCCATCCTTGACCATTGGCCGACTGCTTAATTCCTGAACCATTATCCTGAGGACAAAATAATGATTAAGCAATTAATATAAATTTTAAATTCGAAATTTTAACCGAACTCAGATCCAAGTCATTTACTGGAAGGTCGTAGGACTAGCGTAAATTATAATTTCAATCTTGCTTTTATTACATTAAACAAAAATTATTTTGGAGAAACTGATTTTTACAGTTATCTCAATTTATTTATGGATAAAAAACTTTTTAATGAAAACTTCATTGAGTGCTGTACTCATTATTTTAGTAACTATTTTAATAATTTTATGGTATGGGAATGAAAAACTTCTTAATGTTATGGATATGAACTACTCATTTACAGTATGCAGAAATGCTAGCATAGAAACAACTATGATTCATGAGGAATTTTTTCTTGATTTTTTCAGGATTTTTATGTACCGTTGGGTTGAGAGCGATTAAATTTCCATGCAAGTTCATTTCTAGATTCTGGATGGAAGCAAAATTTCTTGTTATTTCCATGCTCCTGCTTCCTTTTTCTTTTCTATCAAATAATTGTTGCAAGGCAAAAGCTCATTTATTTTGAATATTATCTAGAAATGAACTTGCGTAGTTCCAATCGAAGATAATTACATTTTCATTTTTCCTTTATCCGTTTGACAATAAGAAGAAAAAGAATCCGGGAAATTGATGACAGAAAAAAAAAATTATCTGATTTATTTTCGTTGCTGTTTTTTTTTACTCCATCTTTAGGTTGCGATATCCTATAATATTAGTAAATCTAATCTAATACTGCCAACAATGATGGAGTGAAGTCAAAATTTCCTAGAGAGATTTAACAAAATTCTCGAAAGAAAAGCTTACGTGATCATTTCGCCTGGGATTTGCTGCCACTTGCTACATATAGATTGTCAATTCCAGGTTGCGAAGTGTAATAATTCGATTGTTTGGAAATGCTTTCACCATATGACGATATATTCATAATCGATTGATTATAAATACTTTTTGATTGACTGTCTTTACTATCGATGCTCTGAAAATGACTGAAAAACTATGGAATTGTTCAGAAAACAAACATTCGGAAATAAGAGGCTAAAACAAATTATTACCAAAAATTTAAATCTATATTTTCAAATTTAAGTAATATTTAAATCTGCAATTTAATTTTCCTAATGCCATTTTCATCATAGTAACATATACTAATAATTGTGAATGCTAAAAAATATTTCACAAAAAATTCTTGATTTTTAAACACAAACTTATTGTTTAACTTTAATAAAACTTCCTTTATATCCTTTTTTATCACATAAAATTTAAATTGTGGTTTGTTTTTGTTCATGGTCATTCAATTATTTAAATGAAAATTAAGCTAACCATTATATTTGATAGGCCATCAGAGGTTCGACCACTGGACTGCTGTCCATTGAGACTATTTGGCTGCCCGCTATATTTACTCGGCCAAGCAAACTGTCCAATACTATTGATGTTTTCGAAAGCAACATTTTGTTGTCGTACACTTGCACCTCCAAAATTTTGATAGGTATGAAAGTTTGCATGATCCAAAGATTGCTTGACTTGTATTGGATAACTTGGTGGTGGCATTAGTAGCAGCGGTTTCATTCGATCATTATTGTTCGAAAAATCGCTCTTTGCATTTTCAAATCCATTTCTAATCTGATCATTGTTAAAATCGTTATTCTTATTATTCAAATTGAAATTACTATGAATACTTGATGGCATATTCCCAGTATAACTATCATCTGCATTATGTCGTTGATAATTTCTATTTCCAAAAATACTTTGAGCAGCATTTGATGGAGAATTTTGTGCATTTGATGCTATATTACGACTCATTTGATCCATCGCTTGGTTTGTTGGATTTGAAATTTGCTCTGAAAATATTAAAATTCTTGAAATATTCAATAATTAATTTTATATAGTGTTCCACAGGCAATTTCAGCTAATTACTTGATTTTAGCAATGCATTTCAAACATTATTACTTGGATTTTTATACGATTCCTTATCTCTCTGCAAATCGCAAATTTCAAAATTGAAGAAGACATTTTATTAGTAATATGTTACATTACTTAATCTATCAATTCTTGTACACCTTTACTTGAACATACTATTGAGCTGCTGAAGCGATGATTGTAGCAATAATATATTTATTGAATGCAAATCAAAATGGGTAGATGAAGCTAACGCGGTATTTTTTGCAAGGAAATCCATTTCGATTCGAAATTTCGATATTGATCTGACGTGATCGGATGTGCAATTTCATCAATAACATTTTGTATCTCATTAAAATGATTCCCGTAATTACCACTATCATTACCATTGTTTGTACGACTTAAGCCTGCAAAATTTGGTTGGTAGGGTATTTAAAAAATTAAGAATTTAATTAATTGGATTTAAAATTAAGGATCAGAAACTTAACTAAGGGAAAAACAAAAATGAGAGCAAACGCTTGGAAACATATTCATATATATGTAGAGAGAAAGAGAATATGGTAAGCATACAATCTAATTATCTGTTTTGATCCGGAAAAAAAAAAAATCGGCTATTTTAAGTGAATTCAGTAAATTTTTAATAGTCTGGCCAACCTTGATAATAAAATTGTTCGAAATTATTTTGACTCTGTTTATCACTATATGCGGCTGCAAAGGAACGCCATTCCGGTACGAAAAGGTAAAAGCAGCTACGACGTATAATATTTAAAAATGTTTCCGCTCTCAAATAATCCCTTTCAATTCCGAGTTCCGGTAAACAGAAATCATAACAATCGCTGCATTTTTGTCCTGAATCAAACTATTATGCAAAGTGGATTTCCAGATTCCAAGGTAATACCTTCAAAATTCTCAAATTGTGGCTTCCACTGCATTCATTAAATCCATGAGACTTAAATCTGCATTTTATAAAAAGAGTCTCGAAACTTAACAGTTTTACATATTTTTGAGACCCAAAAAATTAATTGTTCAGACACAAGTAATATGTTATGATGCAGAATTTCTAAAGTCAAAATGCACCTCTCTGATCGGATTTAGTATAATTAAGTAAAATCCATCGAGCACCATCACATTCAGAAATAGGTGGATCGAAAAGTGTTGATGAATTGCCGAAATATGAAGTAGGCAAGAAATTCCATGCTTCCTCCCATCCATGGATTTGTTCCGTACGCTTTAAAATAATAATAAATCACTTGAATAATGTTTGGCAATTGAAAAGTGTCTATTTTCGCATCTGTTTGATTGAAAAATTTATTCGACTGACTTATTGATTTATGCAGTTGGGTAATCAAAAATCATTAATTTGAATTTTAAATCAATTGAACTAAAACAAAATAAGATATAAACCTTGAAAGCATTTTGAGCACCAATTTCAAGGGCATATCTATCAGGCATCGTTGATATATTCATGTTCATCATAAAGCAAATCAAATTTTTACCATTATTCTTCAGAGTTGAATCGATTATTGCTATTCTTCTCTATAATTCACTTATTTTAGTGATATCTGAATATAGGAGAAGACAGGACTTCTAATGATCTCATTAAGCCATATCTTGGTAAGTTAAGCTAATTCGAAGTTCTTATAAAATTCAGATGTTTTTCATCATTGATTACTAATTGAAGAAAAACAATCTATTTTAAAAGTTTCAACACACTATTTGATATAACGCCAGTGAATACCATTTTTTTCACTGAATAAATGTGAAATTTGCTATAATTTCTTTTTTTTTAAACAGTTGAACTAAAAGACATTTAACAAATTACGTAGACAGTAGCACAGCTTTTTTTATTCATTTTTAAGTCTTCTGAAAGATTACAGAGAAATAAAGAACAAAGAATTGATTTCAGACAATTTTATCCAACCTTTTAAAAAGATATTCTAGATTATATGAATAGTGTAAATCAAACGAATTCAATCACATCAAAATGCTCAAATCACGTATTAGAGTATGTAATCTTACATGTCAGATATTTCATAAAATCATTACACAAATCAGTGAATTAAAATCCTGCGACACCATTCAAACTTTCATCGATTTTAAGTTTGAAAATGCTCAAAAGAGTTTATTGATAAATGTTGGTAACAACCGTTACATTATTTTAAAACTTGTAAAGTGCTCATCTCCAGTTGCTACAAGTTATTACTTTGCTTCTTCACGATATTTATACTTTCATAAAATTTAAAAATTAAATATTTTCTGGAAGCAAAACTCACCACTCTAAAATCATATATGGCAATATAATTATTTTTAATCGGAGGATTCCCCAATATCTCGAATCTAACTTGATGACCATTGTAATACATTTTGATTACGGTAGAATTTCTTTGCTGATTACGAAATATGAGTGGTGGTATCCAAGAAAACTTCCGCGATTCTTGCTAGAGAATTTAAAAATAAGATTCAATTTGAACATATTAATACTTGTTTGTAAGTTCTTGTAGACACTCTTCTTTCGATCTACAAAAATCCTATTATAGAATACTAAACTTTGTGTAAATTGCAATTCAGTGCAGAGCTCATCATTCTAACGAAAAACTTACCCTTCAGTGACTGCTGAAAAATTTTTCTTCGAAGTTTTATATAATAATTCGGAGAGTCATTATATAAAATTTTATAACCAATTTTTGTTAGTTTCGATCACTAATTTTTGCGAGTACTTTCGTCATTATTTGTTTACAATTTTTAGGAAGAGCAGGTGTTTCCTATTCAAAGAAATCACAGCTTAATCAGATAAATTAGATAAACTAATTTCGATTCGAGCAAATAGAGTTTTCAAGGAACAACCGGGCTTATCTCATGATAATAAAAGCCACCGGTAAAAATACAAAGGTCACTTCGCTTAGATCTCAACTTCTTCTTCACGATACTCGAGTCGATTCGCATTACATAATTGGCTTATAGTGGAATGGAATACAGTATGATCCTATGATTATTGTTCCTGTGTCTCACGGAATTTATATGAATCTTCTAAAATGCACCAGGCGGTATTGAAATTGGCTTATTTAACCGAAAGGAATTAGTCTTTTCAACGAATTTTTTTAGCTTAGCATGAACACAACACAGAAAAATTACATGCTGTTTTCGAAATTTTCAAAAATTCACGAAAAATGCTCTTTGATGAAATTCTGAAAGACAAAAATTTCGGAAAAATTCAAGCTAAAAATTAGGGTTGGATGACAATATTTAGGAAAAGTGCTTTAAAATATCAAAAATCTATGAATATCATCATGATATTTTGATTTTTGGCAGCAAGACGTTTCTTTTTTTTGGAATCTGATCATTATATCGAAGTAATATCAAATGACATTCTTTTGTTGACATCTCTCTGATAATTATTACAGGATGAAGATTAATTATTATAAAATTAAAGTTAATTAAGAAGGAATATAAACATTAAAAGCGGACTAAAAAGATCGCTTGAACGCTTATTCAGCATTATTTTCATCATTTTCATTACAGATCGTTCATTTAAGAACTTTTTTCCTAACGATAGTTTTTGAACTTAGTTTGTTGATAAGAGCTAAATAAATTGCATTTGAATATAAATACTTATAATTGCAACATTTATACCTACTAGTATTTATAAATTTTCAATTTTATGAGTCGCTTTTGTATTCTTATCACTAAAAGAATGTTTATAATTTTCTCATGAAAATGATACTTCTAGCTATTCCTATAACCGATGTTGCAATTTCTAATAAACATTTATAAACATATTCTCTCTTGCGATGCATTATTGTTATCCGTTATGAATCATCTGGAAAAACTTAAAGAAAGAATATATTCCGGACTGCAATAAATATTGTTTAAAGACAATTGCTTTAATTAATTATGGATTAAAATAAACAAAAAAGGTTTCTTGGGAGAAATCAAACTACAATATTAAGGTTAACTTGTTGGAAAATTGCTTATTTGGCATTCCTTATCTTCTCATTGCTTTTTTTTTCGGATTCTAGGAATTTCAGATGAAAGACTTGGAAAATTTCTGCAAGCAAAAATTTTTTAAAAAAAAAAAAAAAAACTTACTTGCGGAAAAAGCTCCTTGTGGAAAAATAAGATGGAGGCTAGAGTGCAGCATGTAATAATCAAAAGCAACAAGATAAATGCGTAAGATTTATTCTTCGGATCTTGAAAGCACTGTTTTAGATCATTCATTCGATTGCGTTTCGAGAAACCTGCTGAGAACTCTCCTCCGCCATTTAATTTACGCAATGAATTCTGAAAATGTAATTAAAAAAAAAAAAAAAAAAATGAGACATATGAGATAAACTTAATCATTCACCTCTGAACTCTTAATATATTGCATGTTGTTAGAGAATAGACTCGGAAGTCTTTCATAATACAAAAATATTGTTCAGAATTCGAAATATTAATCAATACTCTCAAGATTTTTAGTAGCTACTTAATCTTCATTTAATGATTTGATTGGTTTGATTTTTATTGGATAATTTTCGATAAGTGGAGTAAAATAGCCATTTGCAAATATTCCTTTCAAGTAGTTTTTATTAAAATTAAAAAATTGCATTCATTGATTTGCAAAAGGACTCCATCTTTGATTCCTGAGATTTCTATCTGTCACTTTGATTCTTAAATATATTTTATCTCTCATCTTTCGAGGAATTTATGGATGAATCGAAAAATAGCAAGAAACAAGATGAAGAATTTAGAATATATTGCAATTCAAAATATAAACGGCAGAAAATTTAGATAGCAGTCGTGAAGCAAATAATTGCATTAATTGATTTCTCCATATTGAAACCTGATAGTGAAATGAATTTAAAAAAGACATATGATTTAAATTTTAGCACTTGCAAGAAGGAGAAGAGCATGGGAACACTCAGCCAAGTAGAAGTGAAGAAAATTCGATATTAGAGGCTGATAAGATGATAATACTACGAACTGAATATATGCCATATAATTATTTCATTCTCAGCCGTTTTGTATCACTTGAGGATACGAGAAATGATGCTACAAATAGTGCATTAAGATATGAAAACCATAATTTGATGAGATGACTAAATGAGACAGACGAAGATAAATGTAAAAATTTTCAGGTAGTATTGGTTTCCTTTTTTTTAACCTATGCTTTCCGAGTAAATAAATAAACTTCGTAAATTACAAAATGCAGATTGAATCATGAAATAACATTTTGCGACTACTTTTTTTTTGCCTGTTTATTTATCAGTCATGAAAGGCAGATAGACAGGTATATATGTCCCTTCTTCATTTCATTTTATACCTTTTCGTTGCAATTTTTACATTTTTCATTTTTTTTTTTTTGCTTCATTCCTTTTTTACTAATCATTTTTAATATTGAAAAAGCAAATATGAAAAAAAGTAAATAAAAACAACGGAATGAATTCATTCATCATTAAACATAGATCATCTTTCAGCTCAATAATCTCATACTGTATTTTTTCATGCATCGTAATTTAAACTCTTTTGATCTTCTTTTGATCTTCTTTTTAAACTCTTTTGATCTTCTTTTTTTTTTATTTCCAGAATTTTCCAACTTATTGCTTCCTTCGTCTCTTTTCCTCTCGGATCCCTTACTTTTCTTCTCTCTCTAAATGAAATGCAAATATTTGCAATCCTCCTTGAAAGTGCACTTCATAAACAGAAATTTTCTCTTTTGGTACCATAACTCATCTTCACAAACTTTGAACTGTGCAATGAGTAAATTAACCTGCTGTCTGCGAAGAGCAGATTGCTAGTGAGCGAAAGTATCGCAAAATTAGTTGCAGTTTTACAGAAGTATGCTAATTTTGAGATTCATAAAATTGGAAGTGATGAGTAAATAGAGTGCAAGTGGAGGAAAAGTATACGTTAGTACATATCGGCAATAAATAAATAAACAAAAGGGTGCTCAGCAAACTTTCGTGCAATGTTCCTCTGGCAAGACTTTTTATGTATGCTTAACAAGAAAATGAAAATGAACGAATAGACAGTTAATTGCTAAATGAAAAAGCGGTACTATTTGAAACGTGAGGCATATAGTACATTTTTCTGGGTTTATGCATGCATTCTAGGCTTCTGCAAAGTTTTATTTTATGCCCATAATAATAGGATGGAGCATTAAAAGAAAACTGATCAAAGCCAATTATTGATATAATAAAACAGAAAAAATTTAGGCAAATAAATGAATGAGGAAGTAAGTAATTAATGTAAATATATGGGCAAACTATTCTCATTTATTAATTTATTATAGGAAGTAACCGAATGATATAGATGTGCAAGAAAAAGTTTTTCGCTATATCAATAATCTATATAAGTAAAAATGTAAATGTTCGTTGTTCATTTCTACACAATATTACAAGTTCTGCATCAATGATTTGAAATTTTCATACAACGTTACATTCGAACAGACGCGTATTTCTATATAGGTAAGGTGCGTGTTAAAGAACTTTCGGTTATTTAAGATTTTGAACAAACGAACATTTACATTTTTATTTATATGGACTAGCTAGACCCGGTCAAGTGACCAGTTCCAACTATCTAATAAAAAGGCTAAAAACTTACAGTTAATTCCAATTTGGATATGGCAATCGGATCGCCAGCTGAATTTAATATATAGAAAGGTGTAAAATGTTTCGCATATCGTCCATTTAAATTATATTTTTCCAGAGATTGACAAGTCTGATAAATGCCTTCAGTCCACGTGAAACATGCAGGCATCACAATATTAGCATTATTTGTTGTTGTTGTTGTTGCAGTTGATATACATAATGGTTCGGTATAATATGATAAATCATTCTTGCACAAATTTTCATTATTTTCGATTAAATTTGTCCAAGAATTACGTCGTTTGGTAGATTTTGCCGCTGCTGCAACAGTGGATGATTCCGTACTACTGAATGTGATGCTATCATCAGCATTCGTTGAAGAACGATAAGATGGTGGCGGACCTCCTTAAAAAAAAAAAAAAAAAAAAAAAAAATTATTAATGAAAAAAATTTTCAAGTTAATAATGCTCATAATTTCTTTTTTTATTTTCCATTTATTTTTTAAATAAAGTTAATAATTGTATGACTGAATTTAAGACTTGCCAGTATTAATAAGAACAGTAATAATTATTATTACAGTAATGTGTCTAATAATAATTGCAGCAGAATAAAAAGAATGAAAAGTGATTCGCAATGATCATTTTATAGAAAAAAAAAAGACGTCCAAAAAATGATATTCTTAAACCTTTAAAAAACCAAAAAACAATCTTAAACAAAGTGATTTTCTTTTACAACAATCAGCTGCTTTATAATATGCAGCAGAATAAATTTTCAGAAAAAAGCCATGAACTACATAAAGCACTTCAGTTTGCAAATTTCAGATTTCACAGATGAGAGAATTTATGAGTATCCTCAGTGATGACCAATGAATGCCATTAAAATTTGTATACTGAAATCTAAGATTCTACAGGTGAGATAATTTGTGAAAATCCTCAGTGCCGATCAATGAATGCCATCAAAATTTGTGAAAAATGAAATTCAGATTCCACAGATGAGAGAATTTGAGAAAATCCTCAGTGATGACCAATGAGTGCCATCAAACCTCCATTTGCTCGCAAAATCATATGTCCAAGAAAATTTTTCGTCCCTTCCTCCGCCATTCAAGCTACATTCTGCTCTGACATTATCATTACGTATCCGTCAAATATTATTGCTGATTCTGTAGTCTTCTGTTGCACCAATGTGAATTAATAGCAGAAATCGATAATGAAATGTTTAAAATCATAATTTGAATTGAAGATAGTTCCAACTTGAAAAACTTGAAATTACCTGGAAAAATGGTGGATGGATTGCCAGCAGATCGAGGTTCAGCATCAAGTTGTCGGAAATAGGATCTTGAGTGCCCGATTTGCATAAATTTCTGAACAAACTTCATGACACCGCAACATTATATATCATCAGAATGTGCTTGAAAACGCGCAAATGTGAACATCCCTATGCTGTATCATTTGCCAAAAAGGAATGATGTTGTCGATACTCATGTGAACAGAAAGAAGAACCGGTTTCTGAAGGAGTGCAGGGCAGATTTCATATACAGTAGATGGAAGTTGCAAGGAAGAAGATCAAGAGTGGAAGAAAAGAAATAAAAAATTTGACTCACAAACGAAGAGTGGGGTCGAAGAGCAAAGTTTGCGAAGGGTAGCATGGTCGAGGATAAAAGAGGGAAGGGTCGGAAGTTTTGCAGAAGATCGTATCTTGATCGGTAGAAGTATGACCTTCATGACCTTCCTTGAGTTGAGATATTTTCTTAGGAATATACACAGAACACCATCAGTTGTACAACAAACATTTCCCGCAAGCATCCTTCTCCTCTCTTATTTATTATTAAAGGACATTCCAAATAACATTTTCTATTGACCTTAGATCACTTTAATCTTTACTAATCTTTATTTTTTTGGTGACAAAAAATAACGAAACAACTTTGATATCTTTGTTTACTATATGCAATTGCCATATACATAAATAATATTTGCGGGAAGCAATGCTCATCATGGGGACAAAATAATGTTTGAAAGTTTAAGAAATTTAGAATTTTAAAGATTAAAATTTGAATTAAGAATGGTCACTGGATAATATTTTGATAAATATCATTTTTTTATTTGAAACAAAATGAAACTCGATCATGATAAGCATCATTTTAAAATACAGGGTGAAAAATAGCGGCCACATCAAAGGTTTTTTTTTGCCCGACTTCTGCACTTGTAACTTTTTTAAATGAAGGTAGAGACTTTTTTCTATCTCTCACTTTAGCTATACAAAGAAAAACGAGGGACAGTAAAGGTGGGACAGTTGCCAGGTCATTTGTCCGTCACTTGCAGGTCACTTGCCAGCATCACTGGACAATCAATCCATTTCATAGTAGAGACTATTCGAAGAAGAAGAGTTTGGCAAATAGAAAACAGATTATTTTTATTAGTACGACAACGCATCTTTTCCCGATCTTGAGTAATTCACTACCGTAACTAACCGAATAAAATCTAATAGAAAATGAGAGTGATGTTTGCGAAAATTGTATTATACAAAACGTAAACTTGCAAAGTTTTATTACTATTTCTCTCACATCAAAATATTTCGCATAAAAAGTTGATTTTTTATCGCTAAAATACAATGACCACAGAATCTTCTCAAGATGTTGCTGAGGAACAGAATTAAGTATCATTCCGAATTTTTCTTAAATTGAAAATTGCAAAAATTAAATTTTTTAGCTAGTTTTGAACACCGCAAAATTAATTTTTTAACAAATGGATAGGAAAAAATTTTTCTTTCGACAACTGACTTTCGAAGTTTTATTCTGATTCTATGATGTCTTCAAATTTTATTCCTTTCTTCCTTTTTCCCTGAAATAATCATTATATATGTCGCTAATTTAACTTTAATCATTTTAATTAATTTTTTGCTCCAGTTGAATCTGCTAATGAAATCAAAGCCGATGTTCTCCTTTTAATTACGAATCATAATATTTAATCTATTTAACCGCTATTTTTAGTGTAATCAAATACGAATATTTCAGTCGGCTTTATATACAATGAGAACCAGATAACTTTAGCAGATCTCAACGGGATTGAACCGGATTGATCCATTAAAGTTCCAGATAAATTGAATCTATTCTATTTAATTGAACAACACTGAGCCATAAACTCAAGTCGATGAACTCAAAAATTATGTTTACACAAATAATGAATAAAATATGATGATGAAAGTTATATCAATATTAGCAAATCATATTCCAATGAGGAATTTGAGAATTTTAAAATGAATTATTAAAAATCGCGATACATAACAACAAATACAAAATGCAACAGTACTATCTGCTATTACTAAGTTCGAAGGGTAAATAAAGTAAACAAATGAATGGAATATAATTCCTAGTAAACAAATTCAACTAAGCTAATTTGTGGCTGTGCAATTTGTCAACAAAATCAAAATAATCTGCAGTATGCTAGGTATACTTTAAGTGAAATGATCGGTATATCGGTCTTATGAGTAATATCAAATAGCTAACAATTTATTCATCCTCATTCTGTATTTATTATCCGCAAAAGATAAGTACTGCTCATTCTGATTAAACAGTATCCATTGTTAGCTATCACAGTTTGTCATGATCATTTTATGGTAGTCATTGATCTTCGTAAAATAGTGCTAACAATAATGGTTGAACTTTTAAATGAATAATAATACCAACTAACTGGTATCATTATTCATTTAAACTGGTTTGCATTTGCAAGATTTAAAATAATGGAAAGTTAATTGGGAAAAATTTCAACAAAGAGTGTTAGCACATCCTTGAATCGGAAATCGAAAATTCCGCTCATCCAAGGCAAGCGGTAGTGTCCAAAAAGCATCTGATGTAACGTGACCAAAAAGTTTTGATTGATTATGAAGTAGAAAAAAGTGCAGCAATCAAATACTAACATTAGTATCAGCCAGAAAAGATAACATTTTCTGATAAATGAATTTCTTTAGGACCAAAATTTTTGTTATGTTAAATTTTATGAAATGAATTGTTTTCTCTTTAGTTGTATTACCGTTACTAAACTATTACTCGTAAAAATGAATGAAAAGATAGAGAGAAAAAGAAAACTTTTCCTAAAATTCATTTTGATGAAAAAACAATTCAATTCGTAAAGTTTGGCGTAGCAAAGATTTTGATAGATTATACAAATTTCATCATTCCTCGAAATCGCAATGTTTTTGAAACGATCTTATTTTTAGAAGTTACATATTCCAATTTTTCGTTTTGAAAACGAAATTCGCGATCAATTTCATACTAGCTTATGCAAAAATCCATTGCTGTGAAGGATATTTCATTAAAAACAGAAAGGTCATTCTTTTATTAAAAACGATTGATTCTTACAAATCTTTCTTTGATGTAAAATTATTCTTGATTCAGTCCTTTGATGAGCCTTGCTGTTATGAACAATTTAAGAATGACCTTTATCCTTATTTTTTTTTATCATTCAAATTAATTTCGATTGATTATGAAGAGTAACTAATTTTCAAGGATAAAAATCAAGAAGATTGATCTTAGCAAGAGATCTCAATGCAAGCTCGTTGAATGTGAACAGCTTCTCGATTATATCGGCGAATTCAAGACTTTATGGAAGTCCTGCTGTTACAAAATTTTCCATAAAACGAGCAAATCTTATCTGAAAACTCTTACAGCAGTTTGTCGTTCTGAATGCAGTACGATCGATTGTAATTAATTATTTCAAACATTTCTTTGTTAATCCTTTTGCAAGTGACAGTTTATCATTGCGAAAAAATGGATCATAGTAGCCTGCGCATTTCTCCGACCTGTATTCCTCTTGCGACAGTTTAATTCTTCGATGGTAGATTGTTGATTAAAATCTGACCAAGCCAAGCTAACATCAATATATTTAAAATTGTAAGCCTGGTATCAAGTAAGAGACATGCATTAGCAGCCAAAATCAAGATTGGATTTGCATTTATATATCTGCGAAATTCGTGAAGCAAGAAATCGGATGTGATTGCACAAATCATGGTAGTAATTATCCCAGAAATGGGGAATATTTTCTTGATACTTATTATTTTTCTCAAAAACGATTTCCTCCGCTGTAGAGAATTGAGAAAATTGAGAACTGAGGATTGTTGAGATGATATGTTAATAATAAAATCTCTTGCAATTAATTGTCTTTCGCAACTTGCTTCATGCAAATTATAAATACTTGCAATTCGGTTCAGTTCGATCACTGTAACTTTGTTCTTTATGACATTATCATAAGAATAGTAATCTTAGACTTAATTCCCGACAGTTGATGAGCAAATGTTTAAATTGGAAATAATCCGGGATCGATATCATGTTACTTTACGACGGCTAATTAATACCAAACAGATACTATGTGTAGAGTACTTCACCGATGACATGAATATATAAATTGCCAATTTTATGAATTTTTTATATTATTTTCCTTATTTGCTTCTTTTGATTCGCGTCGAAATCTTTTGGCTTACTCCAAGTTCTTCCAAAGTATTTTTTTCATTGTATTCTTGAACATTACTATTTATGAATAACTTGTAAACAACAATATTTAGAGTACCTTTCGGATCAAAAGATATTGACACAATAAATCTGAGTGCAAGAACTGGTTATAATTGCTGGCAACTGCATTATTATTACATTATTCTTCATTCGTAAGTTACCAAACTGCCAAATCAAAGAATTCGTGGCTTCGTGAAATTTGTCTTTTATCTGACTGGCTTGCAAAATTAAGTCACTGGAATTAATGAAAATATTAAAAGTACTTTGAAAATTTCTAAATTTCGAAAAATTATAGAACCGAAAAGTCGGAATTGGAAGAAAACTGAAAATTACTGTTCTGAAATAAAAATAGAAGATTGAAATTTTCCAATATGCTAGCCAAAAGACGAGGGAAGAAACATATGTAATCTGGTCGAAAATCAGAAATTTGTTATTCGAATTACATCTTTAGGTGGCGATATCAACCTAAAGTACTTCGATTCTGTTAAGCATCTATAAATATAAATAGGTAAAGCCCCAAAAATTATGACTACGACTTTGCATCGTATTTTGATGAAAGTTCAATTTTGTTTTCTTTAGTATAACTATAATATTACTCTTAAAGTTTGGAATAAGAAATCTTAAAATTCACTCGTACATGTTATACTCATCAAGACAATCAATTCCAACTTTTCTATTTTTTTTAAAAACCTTCGTAAGTTTTAATTCTCATTCTTTTTTTTTTTTTTTTTGTTCCTTTGAGCTTTGGATACTTGTTCAGTCACTTTTTTATGTGAATGTACGCTTGATCTAGAGCAATATTACTGCTGGAAAAGTTGTTTATTACAATTTCAGGCCTTCCGAAAGAAATAATGCTTTTTCTTTTTTTTCAAAAAAACTTATTAAACATCCGAAGTTATAATTCCTCGTGGAAGAAAAAAATTCCGAACTTCGAATCGATTGCTTAAAGCATGCCGACAAAACTGTTAAAGGTTGGATTTTATGGCGTTCCTGAAAAAGAAAAGCGATGCATCATTTCGTCCTTGCACACATCTTGAATAGATGCATCCGAAATGAATCCGCAATTTGCGTTACTGGCCATTTCACAATCCCTCACTTACCGAATCCCCTATCCGGTGGTGCCTAACATGGTGTCCGGAAATATATGACGACATTCTGGTAATTCTAGGTGACAAATTCCACAGAAAAGTGATTTTGGATAATTCTAGATGAGAGGTTCCATAAAGAAGTGGTTTCTGTTAATTCTAGGTGACAAGTAGCACAAAATGGTGACTTTGGGCAATCCTAGGCGACAGGTCCGACAAAAAAGTGATTTTGAATAATTCTAGCTGACAAGTTCCAGATAAAAATCACAGATGCAAGAAAGACAAAGCTAATTGACCGCTTTATAGTCAAAGTGAGGAGCACTCGGTTTGTGTTCGAGTTGCATACAATCAAAATATGTACAATTAGTTGCCGGGTGTGGGATAATTTGTAATTAGTGGGAGAAATTCCTGTCTCGAAGGTAGGTGATAAAATGTCAACGATAATGATTTCGGTCTTTGATTAATTGGGTCATCTATTATGACCACACAAAACTATTCCTTTATTTTGATTTTAATTTAATTCCCCCTAATTGATAACCGTCGTGAATGAGTTCTTTGGGCTGTATGTTAGTTTTTTATCTTTTTTTTTTCCTTTTTTTTTTCAGTTATATTTTTCAGAAAAGTTTCAGCAAATCTTTAGTATCTCTGCTGTTGTTAAGTTCCGTATATAGAATAGTATTGGCTATTATGGTTGCTAAGTATTCACTGATTATATTTTCAGTTTTGTATTTCAATTCCCGTACGATTTTCGCCCTTTTGCTACTCATTTATTTATTTACTACGTTTATCAATTAAATCTCAAATGGCATATGAGAAAGATGAAGATCTAACGAGATTCGTCTTCTTTTTTTTTTTAGGATAATTGCTTAATTTTCAGTTTATATTTTTATTATCAAAATATAGTCAATCAGTAGTTGGAATATTGATAGGTTAAATTCTCATTATTGCAGTTATGTTACATTATCTACACAGACATGAAAATGAGTTTTCGTAACGATGAAGGAGTTCGCTTTCGAAAAGTGAAGGCAAATGTTGGTATCGATGATATCGATGATGAGAGCAGTGAATTAGAAGAATCAGAGGTTATTGATCAATTTAGAGAAGAGGTGCGAAAAGAAAGTTCGGATATATCACCATGTCGATGGGAAGAACAAGATGATAGGGAATGTTTGTACGTGCCGAATTTATGGGACTATATAAAGGGTGAACTTACGAGGTTAATTTCATTCTCCGTATCTGAAGTTATTTATTTTGAAATGTAGATAGGACGGAAATAATTCCAGAATGTAATAAATTGAGAGTTTAAGTTTTTAGTATAAAACCTGATAACCAAATTATGGCATTATCATAAGTTGGTATAATCAAAATTTGACGTCGATCTTTTGTAGGGGATATTCGCTTGATAATGACGAATTACGTTATGCAGAAAAACAAAAGAAAATAAGCGCATTTTTGAGGATACCAATTGAATTGGAGAAATTTTTGTTTTATGGTACATTGCAATGTTTGGAAGCTTTTTGCCATTTATCTACATTTCTACCAGTTCGTTTATTGGTAGGACTTTTTTTGAATTATTTCTAAAGCTCAGTATCATCTTCCTTTACACGTTGAGTTCATCATGTGCGATTTAATAGCAGTCAGATTTAAATATTAGATCAAATTCGAGCAATACTACATACAGCTTGCAAAATTTGTAGATTGAAATAATGTTTTAATTTGTTGTAAAATGGACTGGGATTAAAGACATGATTTCCAGAATATATGAAATAAAAGATTAAATTTGAAATTGAATATCGTCAGTTGCAGACATCTGTTGTCGGTTCATTATTATGTTCAAGAAAATGGACCGCATCCAATACCTGTGATTTTTTGAAGATTTTCATTGTGATAGTTTGTTCATGTCTCATGACTTTGATTGACACGTCAGTAATGTACCACCAGGTTATATTTCCAAGCGTCTTTCAAAAATTTCTGAATGAAATGATTCTTAATTGTTCAGAAGTTTTGTTTTTATATTTTTTAAAATCTTATATTGTGCAGTGTTTTTCAGCTCTTCCTGAATCGTAAGAGCTGCTTAAGTGAAATAAAGAATAGTTTATGGTAGTATCTCCCTGATTAGATGCATTTACTGATTTATTCTTTTGTATTACGAAGTTGATAGTTTTTCTCTTTTCGATTTTGAATTTGATGAGTTAATCTGACATTGCAAAAAATATTGTCAGTGGATCCTCCAAGACGTAATTTCAGGTCCGAGGACAGGGTATAATTAAGCTCTATATTTTTTACAATATGCTTGAAGTAGCGGACAAGTTGTTTAGCAGTTTTGGTCAGGTCTGTTTTTTACTTCATCTTTTGCTTGTTATTTTGCAGTTCATCGCCAGTGTTAAACACTTTCAAATTCATTCAAAATTATGAGTTATAGGATATTTTTGATGCTCTATTTTGGTCAAGTACACATTCATCATCAAATTTTGTATGGATGTTCGTGCATCTATTTATTGCAATCATTTATACTTGGTTGCATACAATACTCGTATTATTACAGGTATATTGAGTCGTTTTAAATCTTTGTGTTATTAAATTAATAAATGAGCAAACCATGAGGTAGACAATTGTGCAAGATTATTTCAAGCCCTCTTTAATGGTATAACCATACATCCATTCATCATATCAGTAGTATTTATCAGAATTTTCAGGCTACAACTTTGAATGTTGCTTTTAATTCACATACGCAGGCATTGCTCGCTATAATGATGTCCAATAATTTTGTTGAACTAAAAGGATCAGTTTTCAAAAAATTCGCCAAAGCAAACCTTTTTCAGATGTCTTGCAGGTGTTATTTTGTTCTCAGATTTTGTATTTTGTTATATTTTTCCTTTATGGTTTATTTCTGCTGATTGGTTAAAAGTATTATATTTTTAAATAAAGCTATGTAAAATATCAGGTGGTCAAAATAAATTAGATTTGATAGGATAGGTATTAAAGTCAAAAGCCGAATTTATCTACTAAATATTAGCAAAATGTATTTTTATCAACACTTCTAATTTTAGAACTTTAAAAAAATTAAGTTTCCAGTGATGTCCGTGAACGTTTTCATATTTTTACTTTATTAACTGTTGTCGTTGTGCGAAATATGATGGCAGTGAATTGGAAATTCGAGCATTTCGTGGAAATGTTGCCAGATCTTGTTTGTTCGCTTTTATTTTTATTATATTTATCATCACTTTGAGACCTATGTACATCTATTTTTCTTTTAATTTTGAAATGTTATTTTTATATTGTATTATGCAATGAATGAAGGCATCTTGTTACTTTTGGGAGATATGTATTTTAGCTTTCAGGCCTTAGTGATAATTGCTGAAATAATTGTTGATTGGTTGAAGCACGCTTTTATCACTAAATTCAACGAAATACCGGCGGAGGTATATCAAGGTATTGATTAATGTAAATTTCGAAATTAACCAAAATTCATCACTCCATATCTCGGTTACTTGGTGATAGTGATCATCTCACGTCTGCATTCATAATAATCGAAATATGAAGTGAAAAAGTTAGTAGTGGATTAAATTAATTCGGGTTTAAATGTAAGGTTTTAAGTGGTAAAAAATACATTGATGATGTGATTTTCAGATTTTACAATAACAATTGCTTTCGATGTTGTACGAAGTCGAGACGAGAAGGCCTTTTCAGATTATTCAGATCAGGTATCAAGACGAATGGGTTTTGCACCTATTCCATTAACAATTATGCTGATACGCGTTGTTACTCAAACATTTGATTTCAACATTACATCTGTCCAGCTTGTTTTTTGTGAGTTACCTGTGATTATAAGCTTTAATACACATCCGTTTTGTCTTAGTTTCATTGATGTTTTGGATTTCAGCTTAATGAAAGCAGAAATTTTATTATCATGTTTATTAGATCCCCCATTATTTTTGGCACGATATTTAACTTTTAGTGCATGGGTTCGTTGTTGGAATCCCTTTCTCAAGTAATTTACTATTCTTAAATTAACAGTACCTCTAAATTTATTGTTTTTTAAAACTTAGATTTTAGCAGTTTTCAATGCTCATCTCCTTAATTTTTTCTAATCATGCGATTTTATTCGTTGATTATATATTCTAATGGAGTTTAGAGCAATTCCAGGTATCACATGGATGTTGTTATTATCATTAAAAATAGTAAATGGTATGATTGTGCTTGGAAAAGCATGTGGACATGTGAAACGTTATCGTGATCTTCAGGAAAAAACAGAGTGTGAAATTTTCCGAAAAAGAATGTTGATGATGAAAAGTAAAAGCGCTCCGAATTCGCCACGAATAAGTTTAATTGATTTTAGTGGTGAGTGTTTAATTGATTTTAGTGGTGATTGCATTATTTTGAATTTTTAAACCTGTAACTGCAGATTTTTTTGTCATTTCTTAATTTCATTTGGGCCTTTTTAGAAGAGAAATTTTTCATGTAAAATATATTTTAACAGAAATGTGGAATTCAGGAACAATTTTTCAAATCATAACTTTTTCTTACGAATTTCTTTGATTTTCTTCTATTTATTGCATTTTTAGATAGCCATGTGTGTTTTTCCAGATGTTCTTCATCAAACAGCTGCAAACAAAGGTTTCACTGTATCAGATTTAATGTCCCACTGGGATGAATTAAACTGTAGTTTGGAAACTACACCTACTCCGGAGCCACGAAGGACAAAGTCGTTGGCTATTTTCAAGTAATTGAGTCTCTTCAAACTAGAAGATTACTATGGAAAATTTAATAATTTGCGTATTTTTTAAGCATCCCTTTTCATTGAATTTGTTACATGAAATTGAATTCGCAAATTAATGATGCAAAGAGTAGCTCCGTAATTATCAGGACCCTACCGTTTCTAACTGATACTCATGAATGGAACGGATCGAACTATTTTCTATTTTCTTCACTCCCTTTTCTTCGCCTCCACCCCATATTCAATCTATGTGCTTCTTGCTGTCTAAAACTATAAAAATTTCACTTTTCCGAATTTTGATAGGAGATATGGGATTACTACTGAATTGACCATAATCTCAAATCACTGTTTCTTTTTTTTTTTTTTTTTTTTTTTTGTAGGGATCCTTTAGGGTTGTTCTCTTATTATAAGCGGTTTAAGATAAAATTCCTTTTCGTATTAGTAGTTTGTTCAAGATACGTCTTTTATCTCTATTTCTTTCTCTAACTTCCAAAGTTTTTTTTTTTAAAGCTTTTTGCGACTTTTCTTATTGTGGAATACTTCATACAAGAACGAATATTTTTAACGATTTCGTCTTTTGCCTTTCATTTTAATTCTTTATTTTTTCCTGTGACAATGAATTTGTGAAGCCGATCAAAAATGCTTTCATCCCATCTTTATAATAGTGGGCAAAATGAGAGCAGTAAACCTTTATTTCGAGATGGTAAATGAGATTTTTCGCTCTAGAAATAGTGCCATCACTACATCTTTTTTTTTTTTTTTTTTTTTTTTTTTTTTATCATCAGCTATAAAAATTAGCCTTTGTTAGTTAATGGAAGCGTTCTAATGAACATCCATATAAAGGAGTATTATATTTTATTTTCTATATTATATTAATCTTGTTCCTCTTTTATCATTTCCATCTTTTCAATTTGCAAGATATTTCCAAAATGACATTAACTTCAAATTTGACTTGTTAACTCGACCTCAAAGCCAATTTTATTTTATAAGAATTGGAGAATTGCTTGAATGCTGGAAAATAGGTTGATTTATAATATTTATTTTACAGAGAACAAACTGAAGTCATTTTAATTAATTTCTCTAATTAGTTCCTGAACTTAGTGCTTTTCTTTTTATAGATCTCGAAGAGACAATTCGCTACCGCCTCATACTGCTAATGGTGAAAAGGACGAAAAGGAAGATATATCAGAAGCTACAGATCAGTCGAAGAATACTCCGAGAAAGCGCACCAGAACCACCGAATGTGATAGTCTTTCTGATGTGCAAGCATACACAATGCTTGATAATGCAACAGAACCTGTGGAAGGCATACAGTCTTGATCTTTCCTTATGGTTTTTCGTTTTTATTTATGAATATTTTTAGTTTTTCAAATATGAGTTAGAAATTTTCAATCTTCTTGTATTATCTTTTCCATATTTTGCTTTCGAAATGGTGTAATCTTTTTAAACAAGATGTACTTTCTTAATTTTATATTTGTTTGTAATGGAAAATTCGAAATTTATCCAAGTTTGTCATGTTTTACTTCCAAAAAATGCCACCTCCTGACTCAGTTTATTTCTAATTGATTTTTTGCGTCATCCAAACAGTCATTGAATAGTCATCGAGATAATTCAATTAGTTAGTTCAAACTTCGTGGATTTTTAAGGCTTATTTGTGACTGTTGTGAAATTATCAACATTTTACCGATTACTGATTGTATTTTTATGTATTTCATTTCATAAAAAATTCCGAAAAACATGAGTTTGTCATTGGATGATCAGGTATGAACAAGAAAAAAATCTACGGTTTAACACATTTTTAAATAGAATAATCATCCTTCACATAGTCGACTATAGCAATATGGCCAATTTTTGATATTACAGATAAAATTGTGATTGATAATATTTTTTTCGTAATTTTCTAATTTGACTATCAAGATAATTCTTTTCAAACCATCTTATTAGCGTTATTAGCGTTTCTTGATTCAGCCGTTTTATTTCAGTGATTGTACACTACAATTTCTGAATATTTGGAGTTTTAAGTATTCAAAATGAGTGATTATTTTTTATTTAAAAATTAGAAATCAATATCAAGGTTTTCAGTTTTTCCCAGTGGTACCACTTCCTTCAGTGCTTTCTTATAGGCACCTATTTCAGTGTTGTGTGTTGGGTGATAAGCCCACCGAAGCTGAAATCATTTTTTTTTTTTTTTATTTTGAATATTCTTTCTTATTGCGAAAAGATAAAAAAGAATGTCTTAAATGGTTTTAGAATTACGAAGTTTCGAGAATGGCATCATTTTTAACAGTAAGGACCAAGGATCTGCATAAATGTGTTAATTCTAGGACATTCAGATGGAGAGTGGAATATAGTTCCAGTTTAAGAAGTTGTAATAAGTAAAAAATATTTTCACTTTTAAAGATTTCCACATTCCAATTTTTTCTCTCGTAAAACTACATTGTCTTCTCGTTGCCTTAGAATCACGCAAAAGAGCCGAAATTTCCTTCAAACATTATATGAATCAAGTTTTTCGAGTTAATTTTACTTTTTTATTGATAAAAGTTCCAAATTTTTTTGGATAAATATTTAAATACTTGATAATATTTCTGATCATCTTCCGGCCATTGGTCGAATCCTTCTGGTGGTGTTTCTCTCTTCTTTTTCTTCTTGCGCCGTTTAGAACCTGTCGACCTAGTTCGTGACCGCTTAGTCTGGAAAATCCAAAGTTTATGAAAGACATAATTATTTTCAAGTGTATAAGCTTTGTTCAGGTGTGTTCAGTCCTAAAGGACTTGATATTGCGTATTTTTCATTATTTTTCAGTAGAATCGCGAATTCGGTTCAAGTTTAAAGGGTTTGTTGATTGATTTTAAGATTTAGACGATCAAGAGAACTATGAGACAACTATTTCCGATCAAAATATCTTTAATACATGTGAAAGTTCACCGATCCGCTTTTTCGTTCTCCTGTTGTGAGAACTTGAGTTTGTGATGGTGTTGATCTTTCGGGAGCTGTCGTACTTGCAGTTTCGCCTACCTGAACTCTGCCTGTATTTCTATTCAATTAAGAGCAAATTTTTTGGAAATCATAGATTTTTCTCCGTGATTAATCATTGAAAAACTTATCCTTCTTCATACTTATTTACAGTCCGAATTAAATATATGATGAAACGTCCCACAATCTGCTTTTATATTTATGCAACTGTAAAAACCTGAGCAAGTAATATCATTTTAATCATCGACCGAACAGTTCAATCGCAGTTATATACAATGTGTTTATATGCAGTTTTAAAATGTTAAATATGTCGACATTGGCTCTCTTTTTTTGACTGGCATCTGTGAATCGCGTTTCGTATTCCACGAATGTTTTTAAACTACCAAATGAAGGAGCAGAATGATTATATTGAACTGACTTTGTTACCATAGTGATGGGAAATGCTTAAATCCTGGATTCATTTCTCGTAGGTTTATTTAAGAATTTTAGAGTTTCATATAAAATTTGAAAATAAAGATTTCGAAATTAAGTAAATCGATTATAACTTTTAGATTCTCGTTCTTGCTGCTTATCACATTTTTTATGTTGCCAAAGTAGTAAAATATATTCTATCTTTATTGTTATTCCATTTTTTATAGCATGTTTGGTAATGATTTGATTAGGAGCTGATGTCAGGAGATTTTGCAATGATTCCTACTGATCCAAAACCATCATCTCAAGATAGTAGCAGAAGCCTGAAAATATCGGTACATTCTTTTAACTCACTGGACGGAAATGTACAATTTCAATTATCAATGAATTTTAATAAGATTTTTTTAAAGTTTTGTTTCAATAAAAACAATGTCTTTGTTATTTCAATTATTTCCAAGTTTTCTATGCCAAATATACTGAAAAATCTTACAAACTTATCAGATTTTCATTATTCAAGAAAAATAGCGATTTAGCCTCAGCAGAGGTAAAAGCGATCATAAATGAAAGTTTGAAACCATTCTGGCAGAACTTGAAAAGTGAAGTCAAAAATACTCATAAATGTGACATGACGATTCCGGATTTCACGAAAAATTTATATCGATACGAAAAGCAGGTAAGATTAAATAATGGTGATAAGTTGTTAGTACTAATATTTAAATATTATTTTTCGAACAGTATCTGCTATTAACAAAACCTTATTCCTGATATGGCAAGAATCTCTCATTGCAATTGATTCGTTGTAAAAGTTGGAATTATGAAGAGTTTTGAAAAATAAAAAGTCTTCAGATCAGATTTGTCCTCTTATCCTTATCACCAAGCCAGTTTCGCTTTCTTTGTAGGAATGATTTTAGAAACCTTAATACTTTTGGCTTTCTTTTCGTCGCAATAAAACTATAACTCAATTATTTTCTCATCAATGTTCTGTAGCAACAGAACTTCTTTTTTTATTTTCTCATTTAAGATTGCATTATTTGACATTCTTTGAAATGAAATTTGATTATTGTCAGCTAAGCCAAATAAAACTATCGTTTTCAATTCCAATAACTGGTAGAAGGAAAATTATCAATGCATCTTACTAAGGAAAATTAAGAAAAATCTATAAAAATCATTATTCATTTGAAAGTTATCTGTTATACTGGTAAATGTTTATGTTAAATAATTACAAGAATTTGATTTTTGACTTGATATTGCAAAAGAGAGAACTATCAACATCTGGAGTTTGAATAGCATAGTGCAAGATTAAACGATGCTTAATAATACTGCTTTAATTCCTCGCAACAAGATTAGAATTATCTTTCTTCTGGACAAATTTATAATTTTTTCCATTTTTCAGTTATTAAATAACAAGTTGCATATGATAATAACAAATGCTCGTAACTGTAAGGTTGCAACAACGCAGACTCCTTCACTGGATAATATAATACTGATTAATGGCTCGAATCCCAAATCATCGCTAATAAAAGAACGTATCATAAATCTCCTGGATAGCCAACATTCTCAGTTATCAGTTGATCGCATTGCGGATTTAGTTATGCAAAAATTGGGAATTCTGAAAATTGCTGAAGCAGACATGAAATTGTTTTGGAAAAATATGAAAAATGAAAAATATGCCACCGTAAGTCTTTAAAAATGATCGGATACAGTCTGTAGCTTGAAGTGAGTCCTATATTTGCAAATTTAAGATACGAAAAGTAAAACAGACGCAACGTAGACATTTGGAGAAACTAAAGGAAAATTATATGATACAATTAAAAAGTATTGAATCTCAAAACGAGCTAGAAATAAAACGACTGAGAAACCATGTAAAAAAAATGGAGGTAAGTGATATTTTACTTTTGTACTGATAATTCTAAAAAGTGAGAATTACAGCGCAGATCCAACTGAAAACTGGAGTTTCATTTTAAAAATGCTAAATCATTTTATTTATACTAATTTTAAAGAGGATTTTAAATTCTAATCATTTCAGGAAGAAAGGAAAATCATGAATGATAAGTTAGACAATTGTGAAAGAAAACTGAGGAATGCAGAAGCAAGCATTGTTAAGATGGAAGCAGAAAATCGTATGCTTCATGAAGAAAATCGAGTATTCAAACAGGATCTGGCGAAACGTTGTGATACTAACGAGAACCTTCATGTAATAGTTCCACTTTGATAACACTGTTAGATATCTTCTGATAAGCAAACATGTGTAACAGTGCTGTTGTCAAATGCACTTACTTTCTTTTGTATTAATTTAAATGTAATGTGATTAAACTTCAGTCATCATATTACTAGATATTTTCTACTTCCAGAAGAGCATCTTGCTTATTAATGGCCTTGAGGATAAACTCAGAAAATCCGAAGAAGCAAAAAAAGTGATTCTGCAACAATTTCGCCTTTTAGAAACGGAACGTGATGAACTTGTGGAAGCGATCTACCACGGTATACACGAAGTTAGTCATTCATCAGAAATTTTACTTCGTACCTTTTTATTGCGGATTCAAATTTTTTAGGATCAAATCAAATTTCCGAACTGCTTTTATATTCAACATCAATAATTCAGATGAAGAAAGTAAACCGTCTAGGCGATCGGATTCTGACAGCTGAAATCACAAAAGCGGAGGATCAAATCGAAAGACAAAAATAAGATACTGATATCTACAATTCAGTTTGTCAGTCTTTCACCTATTCAGTGAAATTATATGCAAATACAGTTATTTATATAAGCCGCAGAAAAACAGAAGTCCTTTTTGAAGATTCTGATAAATAATCTTACAATATGTTTTAAAGGAACTAAAGAACTGAATATATGTATCACAAAAACGGAGGATCAAATTCGAAGAAAGTGCGATACTGATACTTGCAACTCAATTTGTCGATTTTCTCTTTATTCAGTGAAATTTTAAGCGAAAACGATTTCTATCTACATAAGTCATACAAAAATAGAACTTCTTGTTAATATGTAATATATCAAAAATTTCAGAAATAATTTTTGCAAAACTCACTGATCTCTTGGTCTGCTATTTGCTATATATGCTCGATTTTTAGAGTTCTGTGTATAGAAATGAAGCTGAACACAACAATAGTTGCCTCATGCTTCCGCATCTACTCCATTTCAAAAATTCCGCTTAATTTCGTTTACTCAATTTCGATCCACTTTGTAATCAAGTTTCAAACTTAGCATTTATACTGCATTTCCTTCCCATAAATTATAGTAGGTTTCTAATTTAACAGATGAGTTCCAAAGATTTTGATCTAGAAGCTGAAACAATATCACAAACACTGCAATCAATGAATGTGGTGACTATCATTGTTCCAAAACTAAAAAAAAGGAAAAATTGGTTTCTGATATAACAATAAAGAATATTTACGAGGAAAAGTTTATTAAGAAGCTATCAGATGGAACAAACGTCTCTTGCACGTTAATCTCCATCTCACCTTTGCTAAATGTTAACTTCGCACTGAAATTAATTGAAAAAGAAAACAACCTAATCATGAAATGTCAGCTACCGCAATCACCCGTGAATGTCGGATTGTCTTATAAATTCGGACCTAATCTTCGAGACCAAATTATCTTTTCTTCAACCATTATGGATATGATAAACTTCCAATAAATCAACATTTTTTTACAAATATAATAAAATAAATATTCATCAATGAAATTTGACGACTGTGAAAAACGTAATATAATTTGACCTTATGCTGCATAATGTAATTATAAATTTAGGCACATATCATACATGCACGAAATAAAAATGCTTTATGGTCAGCACGAGATCAGTGTGAAATTAAAAAACAATAGAAAATGAATAGAATGGAAAATCAGAACACAAGAAAGTAAGAAAAAACCAAAAAATTGAGCAACCGGTTGCAAAATCATGAGGACAAATCTCCACATCTAGCTGACAGTCAGTAATTATAGTTCCAATTACAAACATAGATGAATAAAATCAATCATTACATGAAATCTAATGATATAGCAATGATTAAAATATAATAGTTCCTTAGTAAAATGATGATAAAATGCTTTCAGCGCAGGCAGCTCTATTTAATTTGTATGTAGCTCCAATAGGTGCAACAATCCATCGTGACATCTTTTTATTTGCAAAAACCATTCAAGATTTTTGGATCCAAGGTTACATCTCTTAGGAAACGTTCCGTCAAATAACCCTCAACATCGAAGGGCACAAAATCTAAAACATATACTCATAATTAGAAAATAAAACTTTTTATTCCTCAAAGAACTCAGCTTATAAATTTTCTTATTAAGAAATGAATGTCATAACAGTCGATATGGCAGGATGTTAGCTCTAAAAAAAAAAAAGAAATTGTAAAGAATGGAATAATCGTTGGAGATTTGACTAATATTCCTATTCTTTAAATCTCAAAATGCAGTTGCACATCTGAATCTTTGCTGTTGGTAAAAAATGAATGAGTGACAATGATTGACAAATTCTAAAACATCCTACAACTGAAGCTGTTCAGCTTTGCTCTGCTGACTACTGACAATATTTATGAAGTGAACAGTAGAAGTAATCTAACTATATTAAGCCAGGTATTCAGAATATTAGCATTATTACAGATAACTAATTTCCATCTAGTATAACTACTTCCAAAAATATATTAGAAAAATAACCTTTTGGCAGTTGCTTCTTTGGTCGATAATGGTTGACGGTTTTATCGGGACGGCCGTCAGGTGTACGGAAAAATTCTTCGGTTGCTGAAAAACTTCACTATCAAATAAAAAGATGGAATTCCTAGTCCAATATTGATGTACATTTATGAAATGGTTATAAAGAACGAGTGGCTGACTTCAATGATATATTTTATTTATTCCCTTCTACACTAACCTTTCATTAAAATCGACACTACTTCCATATTTATACGTTTTGTAGCATCTGGTGAAATATGATTATGTTTCCGTTTAGATAATGCTGGAATTTGCATGTTCCTGGAAAACCTTTTTTTTTTTTTTTTTTTTTTTTTTTTGCAATAATCTGATGAACATAAATAAAATATCGAAGTTCAGTTTCTTCCAAGTAACGGAAGATGAAAATACCAAACACTATATGGTATACAATATCATTACTTCCGATGATATTTCATAAAAAAAGTTTGAACAGTCTTGGTGAACAGATGATAATAAGCTGAGATAAACAATGTTTAGAAATTTCTTTCTCGACCCCGTAAAATTATAGTCATATTTCTGAAACCTTAAGTTATGAAATATTCACATTAATAACATACATTTCATTTCTATAAGGTTTTTCATTCTCAGCACCATATTGATTCAGCGTTCTTTCATCTGAAAATATTCTTGCTAATTGAGCATCAATATGAACAAGTTATTAAAAGTATTAAACCACTTATGTATTACTCATATAATCATCAAAATTCCTTTTAAAGATGCGAAATAACCTTCCCAACAGTTTAGTAATCCCTACCATCATAAACCAATTTCGCAGAAAAGATGGTAAATATGTTTAGAATAAAACTGGTAAAAAGAAAGAAATAAACAATCTTTAGAAGATAGAAATTTATGATTAAGTTTTCTAAACGACTAACAAATTCCTGATCGTGCAGGTACATTTCGACGTCCATTATAAACCAAAGTTGAACGAGGAACAGTCGATGAATGACTCACTTTATACATTCCAAACTACTAAACTGTATACATATGCATTTTATGATAAAATGATAATACAGATCGTTGAAATGAGTTATGACTGATAACGTAATACGTAACAGGAGATATCGCTAATAATGACAGCAATAACATTTGAGGGAAAAAGATGAATTCTAACAAATCGATATAGTGATGATGATGTAAATTTGTAACAATAAATTATATATCAAAAAACAAAGTACGTAATCAATAAAATATATCCTTGATATCTACTATCCTCTGATTCTCAAATTTAATCCTATCAGTAGCAATATATCCTGCATGATCTTCACATTGTTTCTTCTCAATAATAACAAATGACGCATAACCGAGAACATCTCGCCTCAGTAAAATAACCACCCAACCGGATATCTCGGAAAGCGAAAGTGAGCTACAATAAAACAAAACTGCCACAAAACCCGCTATTAAAACAAATCGAGTCTTTTCTAACGCGGCCCGTTGAGAAACGATCTTGAGATTGCCGGGATTTTGCTTATTTTTTGTTTGAGATTGCGCGTCTATAATTATGGTCTTCCTCGGAAGAATCGTTGATGGAGAAAAAGTGGAGGATTTTTCTTTCTTTCGCACCTCTCTTCTCGTTCGACCTCCTTTTCGACAGAATGAGTCTATTGAAATATAAAAGATTGTAGGCAAAGAGCCAGAAGTAAATGGCTTTGGTCGATTTAATCTCTTTGCTGAGATTAATTTCAAAGCTTTATGTTAGTTTCAAAATGGCAGTAAGTAGAGGGGAAGAGTTAGAAATTAGTAGGAAGTCACTATCATGATCACCATCATGTACTTAAAAGACATCACCGTGCTAAAAGGTACAAAACAAATTAAAATTCCCCTACTAATAATCATTTCTAGCTTGATGACTTGTAAAATCTGAGATTTGCCTGAATACATGGTTTATGTGAAACGTATATCTCCAAAATACAGATTCAGCAAGCGCAAAATTTTGGTTGATGTTATCTTAACTGGAATTAAATGTCAGCAAACAATTGAAATGGGTCGTGATTGGCTTTTCACAGAGGAACAGCTCACAAATACACCTTCTAGAAGAGATGGAATTGATCGTGTCGAAGAAGATAGGCTGCGAAGAGAAGGAATCAAATTTATTGTCGAAATTGGCAGTGGTTTGAAATTGTAATTTATTATTTTATGAAAATATTACGCATTTTTTTTTTTTTTTAATGATAGTGGTGAACTGTATGCATTACCATGGTTTACAATAATTGTGTTTCACAAATTCTTATTCTGAAAGACTGAATCTTACTGGTATGATCCAGCCTGTCAATCATTTCATTTATTTCTTATGCAATTCCGGCTAGTCATTTCAGTTGAAATTTAGAAGATTGATTACCTCTGAAAAACCAGTTACTTTAGGCAGCCAAATCCAACACTGGCAACAGCAGCTGTTTATTTTCATCGTTTCTATATGTTTCATTCTTTCAAGGAATTCCAGAAATATGTACGTGTTTTGCTTTTTTTTTTTGTGTTATTATGCAAAAGATCTAAGACTATTTCTACAAGAAATCAGACGATAACTTGTAACTTTTCACGATTTTTATCGTTTCTGCCTTTAAAAAAATAAATCGGTTAGGAAAAACAAAATTTTTAAGGCAGCTTATTTTGTCATTTTTTTCATCTGACATTATTTGTTTTATAGTTTCAATGTGAGTCTCAGCAGACATTTATTTAATGAGTCATGGTGTTTAAAATGTAACGAAATTCTAGTATGCTTTTGTGAAAAATATTTCATTAAACTTATTTGATAGATATGGCTCTTAGCAGAACCGCTGCTGTGGAACCAGATCAATCAAATTTTGAACATAGGAGTTTATTTCAGCTTACAGCTTTGGGTTGTCTGTTTTTGGCTGGAAAGGTCGAAGAGACACCAAAGAAATGCAGAGACATTGTACTGATTGCAAAAGAAAAGTATCCTGATTTATACAGTATGAAAAATGCAATTGTAAGTGATTAAGGTTACAAATGAACAAAATAAGGGTTGTTAATCGCGAAACAAAATAAGGGTTGTTAATCGCGAAGAACTTGGCACTAAAAGTTTTTATAAAATAACTTTTTGAAACCAGTGCAATGTAGCTTAAGGATTAAATTTCAGGAGGAGGTAATGGGTATCGAACGGGTTCTACTACAAACAATTAAGTTCGATCTTCATGTGGATCATCCATATACATTTCTCCTGCAATATCAGAAAGTCAAGTTTTCTGTAAAACTGAGGCTTAATTTGATATATTATCGGAATGTGAATGTGTTTTTTACCTTAAAATTTTTCGCCTGTTTACTGTCAATTTCTGAAAAAATGACTTGTTGAAATTTGATAACCTCAATAGTCAAGTTTCAAGGTTTTCAAATTGGATCGTGAGAAGAAGCAAACGGTACTGCAGAATGCTTGGACATTTGTGAATGATTCGATATCAACAACGTTATGTCTTATGTGGGAACCAGAAGTGGGAATTAATGTTATTTTGTTTAATGATATCATCTGTGCTTATTTACTTCATCAGTGGAATCTATATTAAAATGTAGTGATATTTAGGACGATTCAAGGATACCGTTGACTTTTAATTGAAGTAACTATATGAATTGCAATTGATAATTGGAGTTGTTAAATTGTTTTGAAAGAGGTTTTCGATAGTAGATATTGCAAGACTTAAACATCTCTAACATTTTGCCAATTCTTGAATCATTGAAGCAACAACAGAAATATTTCCTGTGTTCAGGTCATTGCCATTTCGCTGATATATATGGCTTTAAAAATGACGAAACTAGATAATTGTGACTGGATTGATCGGCAGCCAGGCGAACAATGGTGGGATCAATTCGTTGCCAATTTGACTTCTGATATGATGGAAGACGTCAGTTTTTTTTTTTTTTTTTTAATTCATTTCAAAACTTCTTTTCATGAATAGTAGTGATTTTTTTTTCGTCTCTGTTGCCACTGTGTCTTCAAATCCTCTAAGATTCGCCTACAATTATTCTTTGAAGCAATATATAATTTCTCATCTTGGTGACCATTTACTATATTGAACATGAACAATATCGCAATATTGAAATATCTTGTTTTTTTCTTCAATAGAATTAACAAGATATTTTGGCAGCTGTGTTTGCATGCGATCTTGTTATGTCATGGAAATGTTGAACTGGTTAATTAAATTGTTCTGTCATGTATTGATAAAGACAATAGATCTGATTAATGTTTGGGTGATTGTAGGTTTGTCATAAAGTGCTTGACTATTATACGATTACAAAATCGGAAAGTCGATGATCGCTCCTATGTGTTGTTCGAATCGGCATTTGGTATTGACGCAGAGTTTCAGTTGAAGAGAAGGAAAGAACAACATTCAATGAGTCACAATAAGAAATGTTAATCTTATCTCGTAAAATTGTACATTGCTGTACCACTATAATTAGTGATCGCCAAAAAATTGCGGATTTTGTACAATTTCTTTGGTATAAGATTTTTTATCTATATATTTTAAATTACCTATCAACAATTTATGCACAAATTACGATATATTACTTTATTTTATTATAAGTTCTTTCATTCTCATTTTGACACTTTCACATGACCTTTTTAGAAAAAGGAAAAAATCAGATTAGGAAATGATTTGTTTTTAAAACTTCTGTCTTTATATCATTTCTCAAATATATATTTCCTGATCAGAGCTTGAAGTTGGCTTTCGAATTACTTCACCTGGGAAATTGACTACTAGATTTCTCAAGAAGTTCGGATTAGAAATGAAGCAACAACAACAAAGAATACGCTTGAATGAGCTTTCGATACATATCTCTTCCCATAGATATCTTTCCGCTCAAAAATATTTGCTTCATGAAATAATAAGAATATAAAATTGTAAATGAATATTTCTATTAAGCTGAAATTTTCTTTTCGTTTTCTTGCAAAAGATAAGGCAAAATTTGTCGATAAAGCGAGAAGTGAAAAGTTAAATATCATGCTACAGTAAGACATAAGATACAATATTTGACAAGTTTATGAAGTTATGAGAAGTAGATGATTGTTCATCAAACAGTGCCAGTGCAGATGATCCATAGAGGAGAGGAAACGAAAGTATGTAAGTGTGAATAAAGGCTGTAATAATCGGAAAATTTTGGAAAAGCAGATTTTGTCTTACAAATTTGTCTTGTCAATTTTAAAGTTCAAAAAATCGTGGACATATCATATTGTAAATCGAACCATAATAGGACGAATGAAAAAAATACGAAGAAGACGACAACATTTGTCATATATGCAATTGTAGTGAGATTACGAGAACCTGAGCAGAACAGCCAAATACCTGTAACAAATACTATACATGTCCATCCAGCAAGCCATTTCATCGATACATATCGGAAATATTCTTCCTATAAGATTTCGTAATTATAATATTGATTTGACTAAAATCGGTCCGTAAATTTAAATTTCGGTCCAAGTTTCCGTAAAGATTCCGTATATTTAGATTTGCTTTTATTTCAACGCAATTAAATTGTAATCAGTGATAGCAAGCGCTGAAGTTTCCTGATTAGGATTCTAAAAAACATCGCCATTTTCTGCTAATCCTGTCAAACTTACAATTCTGCCGCGTCTTTTATATCGTTTCATGCGACATTCTCTGTTTTTCAGTGGAGTTTTGACTCGTTCAGGAAGAGTTATCAGTGTTTCTTTGGCTTTATCCCATGATCCAGGACCTTCAAGTCGGTAGACATACGGTGCATTAGCACCAATAAGCAATCGAAAGCAAAAACTAGGCTCTGTGAATATATACTGAAAACAGAATAGATAATTCAGGTATATGCGAAAAAAAAAAAAAAAACCAGCCGTGAAATTTTGAAATTAATCCCCTAATTACGTAGAAATATGAAAGTATGTTGCATAGGAAAACGATCAATATAAATCCAAAAATTACCTTCTTTAAATTAGGTTTACAACCTATTTGTTCAGCAATTTCGTCCATATATTTGATGTAATCCACTTGGACAGTATGTTTGTTACTTTTGAAATATCTGTTGTAAAAGACAGACATAATTTGCTCAAGATTAATGGCATTACGTTTATTACAATAATTTAAATCACTTATTACAGTAACTTAAATTTTTACCGAGCCATCTACCGCATTTGACAGATAGCCGTCTTGCAATAGATAGCTTATGAAATAATAGTTCTCAAAACCAATTTATAAGTCAATTATAAGCTATAGCGGAGAACAGTTGTAGATTCTTGTCTTACCTTCTCTTAATTTCAGATTGTTTAAATTTAATATCAGCCAACATTTCTCCATGAAAAGGTAATTTAATTTGACCACTAAATATAGCAGCAACCCATCGACATTGCATTTCAGATATTGGTAGAATACTTCCAATGGGTTGAATCAGACCGATAACCGCTAAAGTAGGATATTTCAACGGAAAAACATATTTGTACAATTCCACTTCATGGTCCTGAAAAATATAGCTTGAAGAAAATTATTCATTCAAAATTAATCAGTAATTTCAGAGCCTGTTTTAGAACAATATTTTAGAAAGGAAGTTTTCAAAACTAATTCAAATTCCAGTACAGACATGATTTTTCTTCAGTAGCATAAGTTTAATGAGATTCGTGCAGAGCGTGTAAAACGTGAAGAACTAAAATGATATATTGCCATCTTCTAAATGATCAGCATATTTAAAAACATAATAAAAACACTGACTTTTAGTGGTATAATAAATTCCGGATGCAGAAACGGAAAACCAAACGTATAACCGGTTGCAAAAATAATCACATCGGTTGGAAATTGACGTCCTCCTTTGACTTGAACAGTCATTTCTTGGATTAATTCGACATCCTCCTGAACAAAATTAGCAGAAGTATAATGCGATAGTGGGATAAAATAATCCTCAGAAAAATATTTAATTTCCGTAAAAACTAACCGTAATGACAATTCGTCCGCTACAGAGAAGATTGGGCAAATCATCGTTGATAGTAGGATGCTGTTGCAGAAATCGATGATTCGGACGAAGTCCATAAAGATCATGATCCAATCGTAGCTTAAATAGAAAATAAGAATCAAAATCTTATTCCTTAAATACGAATTTTATAGGTATCAAAGTAAATTGGATGTAATCGAAAAGAAAACGAAACAGGAAAGATTAGAGAGTGAATATAATTGTGATGCACTGCATTCATAATTATATTCACTCGTATCCAGTGCTAAGTTTCTGCTAGAAAACATCAAAATTACTACTTAGAAAATAAAGAAAACAATTATTTTGGGTTAAAAAAAAGAAGCATTGTTAATATTTTTCATTTTAAAGGACTGCAATTATGGAATTAAATTTTCTTATATCATTACGGCTAATTAAATTTGTTCATTTACTGCATCTATAATCATTGATAAATTTTATAAAATCAACTAGAAACCTGCAAGCGATGCTCTATGAAATCGTTAACAATTGTCCATGGTAATTTATTCATCAGATAGCTATATAAACGAGTCATCATTTTTAAATCATAAGGAATACCTCCTTGACTTACACGATTGAATATCCATGAGCCGCGTCGAGTGGAAACTGTCACCTAAACTGAAGTGTTTACAATATCTTGCAAATGTATATTAAATTATTGATTTAGTTAGTAGATAATTAATGAATCATTGTGATCAGATTGGTTCGGAGCCATGATTCTGAAACTCGATCATTTTTAGTTTCAATCGCGATTTAGAAATCGATGAGGTAACATTATATAGTAGCTCTAATTGGAAGGAATGAATGATAGTCCCAGTTCAAATGCGAGATTTTGAGGGATTATCGATTTGGGTTCCGCGCAAGAAATTGACAATCAAATTTTCTTCTACTTATTCACTCCATCAAATAGTAATGATTCTAACCGACTTCGAAACTCCAGATAATTCTGAAGCAATGTCAAGAGCTGAATTACCAATTCCAATGATAAAAATATCTTTTCCTTCAAATCCTTGGTAATCGCGATATTCATGGGAATGAAGGATACGTCCTTTGAATTTTTCAGTCCCTAAATAGAATTGTATGATCTATATAATTTTTTGAAATTAATACTAGTAGCATTGAAAGTTCTTTTTAGATAATCATATTTCAAGAAATATTAGTTGAATTTAAAAACCACTATAATCAGAGGATTCCGAACATCATATTTAAGTAAGCAACGAAAGAATTTGACAAAATACTTCTCAAAAGAAGATTTTATGGTATAGTAAGATGTACCAGGTATTTGAGGATATTGTGGGATACCATGATGTCCAGTGCATATCATTACATAATCAAATAATTCCTTATCACCATTACTTGTCTTTATTTCCCAAAAACTACCCATTCGTAAAACCTAAAAAAAAAAAAACTTGCAAAACAGCATTACATTAAGCTTTCACTTAACTCCAAAACAATACAAATTTAAATGGTTTAAAGTTGGCCGAAATCGCATTTCACTTGGATCTACTATAGAATAATCATGGAAATTACCTGCTCTACCGTGGTATTAAAACATATATATTGGTACAAATTATTTATTCTGGCGTAATTTTTCAAATATTCCAGAACTTTTGAATGATGCATAAAATTGCAAAAGTTAGCTGGTGGTGGAAAATCAGAATAGGCCGACATTTCTTTCGAGGTATTCATAACCGTCGACTTCATCACCGTACCTCCCTCCTAAATTTATTTTTAAAAATTTAAATTGCGTTATATTTTGATCTCATCTTGAATATTTCGCTTCATCATTAAATTTTGATTTCCATTAGCTTTGCAATCACTCTCTCTTTCACTATTTATCTCTTCTTTTGTGCTAAGACGTTAATTTCATAAAAAATTAGATCTTGAATGGCAAGCAAAGTACAAGCCATCTTGAAGAACAATTTTTTCCTTATCCTGATTTTAACATTCTTCCAAAACATGGAAGTACTTGTTCAACTTTTAGAAACTTCATAATAGTAACTGTTCCGCAATTCATTTTACTGATTTTATTTCTCCAAAAAAAAAAAAAAAAAAAAAAAAAAAAAAAAAAAAAAAAAAAAGGAAAAATATGGCTACAAAAGCTCAGTAGACTTTTTTTTTATTTTTTAGCAAAATAACTGATGTGCATTGAAGTGAAATAAATTTCATGTTCCAACAAAAGTTTTTAAGGAAATTGAAAAGATTAATAGATTAGAAAATTTTAAGAATTAAATTATCAAATCTCCAGTAATTTCAATGCTCAAAGTTTCAGAACCAAATGAATTGGGGATTTCATATCAACTTACAGTTAATTCAGGTCGATAATTCCACAAACCTCCGACATCGTTAGTGCGTTCGTAAGCAAGCACATCAAGGCCAACTGCGCGACATTCCTTGATGGCAGGTAAACCACTTGCTCCTGTACCTATCACACAAACTCGCATTATACAACCACAAGGTTTAGATCAATACAATGGCAGCACAAGAATCTCATGCAATGGTTATAATTCTTATTTCTTCAAGACAATCTAGGACAAATACCATTTCCTTTCCCCGCCCTTCTTTTTCAATATATTATCTCAGCTCTTGAGATTTAACACAAAGATTAGTAAGTCAAGTATTAATCCGCGAAGGAATAAAATAATTTTGTGTTGTTATAACAAATAGCAAGACGGATTAAATGCTCTCCACATTTTGAACATTTTGTTAAATTTCAGATTTCGGATTTCTTCCTTTTTCTTTTTTTTTTATTTCTTGAACAATTTTATTGACTTGCATTTCAATACTAAAAATTAATAAGCAGTAGTGAATAACTGGCTTGAAGAAATAAAGATCAAGAGAATAATTCTTCCTTTAAGTTTACTTCTCTGTATGCATCTCGTCATAAAAATGAGAGAATTCACGTCAATGAACAACTTTTTTTCAAAATTTTTGAGATTAAAGAGGATCCAGCAGAACAAGATATGCTTTATCTTGTTTTTCTTTACTCAATTACAAAGAATTCATTTGGATATCAGAAAAACGCCTTTCCTTTAAAAATAAAAAAAAAAAAAAAATGCCATGAAATTGCAAATCCAAACGACTTTTAATAACAGTCACCAACTTTCATAAAAACATTATGCTCGCAATGTATAAAATTTTGACATGTAATCTTACAGACTAATCGGCATAAACCGAGGCAAATTCCAGGAAAATCGTTAAAATAAAAAAATAGTTGTTAAATAAGAATTTTTCAAATGGCATCTTGCAAACTATAGTAAGACAGAATCACATTTTATCATCCCGTTATTAATAAAAATGAATGGTTAAAAGAAATGACGAAAGAAAAAAATAAATCTAAATTGAATTTAATAACCAATTACTGAAAATAATTTTTGAAGCAAATGAATTTTAATGGAAAGACAAATCTCTCAACTGTACAAACTGTACACCGATAGCATCTCTCCAAAAAAGTAGTCCGTTAAACAATATATTGCATTTGGTAAGATATTCGATATCAATATGGCACGAAAAAAAGGCTGAATAAAGGATGTGTACTATTTGTGAAAATTGTAATAAACGGGAAAAAGGTTTTGCGTTGCTCCGTCATATTATCAGCAATAGAAGCGAAGGAGAGCACATATCTGTCGTTTTTTATCAAGTTGCTTGAAACTAAATAATCTTTAGTAAATTGATATAAATGGAAAATAAATTCAAATTTGTCAATCTTAATTCTTTCTCTCTATTTATTTTAACTTATCATCTTTCAGAGTTTTAGACCAATATGAATGTCATTGTAATTTGCTTCAAATAAATGCTAACAAACAAACCAAAGAAAGTTTCAATAAGACATGATGATGTGATCCAGTAAAGTTTAACATTAGGGAAAATAGAAAAAACTTACATTGCATGCTTGCTGAGATCGCAATTTGCGGAGACACAAGAAGTGAAACAACCGCAGTATAGTAAACAAAAGTAAGTGCAGCAAGGGATATCATTAATGGTTTCACACAATCAGATATGAGACTGATCCTCGGTAGAAGCACAGCTGTTTCATTATACGTACAAAATCCGCGTTTTTTCATACTATTCCTTGCTACCCATACTTCCACTTTCTCCAATATCCGTATAAATTCCATATAACTTACATTAGTGTTCCAATGCTTAAAAAAATGACACATCTAACCATTCCATGTGCAAAAAAAATTAAAATTTACATTGATATTAATGCTCGAAAGATTTCAAATTTTGAAATCTTTTCCATGATATTTGAAATTTAAATATAAAAGTCGTGCATAATATACTGTATTTTCTCGACAATGTTCTTCAAACTTCAAACTACGTTTCCGGAGTTGAAAATAAAAATTGGGAAACTTCTGGAAATTTCTCGAAAATCAATCCGAAAAGTCCGGAAAATATGAAATTATAGTTAGTAAGAATCAGAAAACGAAAAAACTCTTCGTAGGATATTTTTTTTAAAAATGTTAAAAAAAAAAAAAAAAAAACCATAGCATCCAGAACGCTCAGTTCCATTTTATTGACCTGTTTTATAGAAGTACTAGCTAGCGCAGCCCATTTATCATTGTAAATGAATTCCTGCTGTCCAACGTCCTGAAAAATTATCACTGTTGAACACAAATAAATCAATTCAAACCTCGTAAAGTTAAACCCATAGTCCAGTCCTATTTAGTTAAGCTGAATTCTATGTAACGAATGCTAATATTAAATGCGATTTTGTCCCATAAAAGAACAAACTGGTCAACATCAAATTGAAAGTAAATGTTTTCCAAGATAAAACATACCACTTTAATATGTTTGACATGCGTAAAATAAAAACTGATGAATCGAAAAAAATCAAAAAAAAAAAAATTCTAACAAAGATATTTCTGTTGGAATTCAAAAAAAAAAAAAAAAAAAAAGAAAATGACTGGAATCATAATTAACAATCCCAAACAATTTATTTGCGAAATTAAAAAAGCACAAAGTATTTTAATATTTTGTTAAAAAATTAATAATAGTAATAATAAAGAACAAAAAAGAAAAAAAATCTCAGGAGCCCCTAACATGAATAAATATATAAATAAATAAGATCATGATGGTTTTAAATAATGATAGTTAGTTGATTAATTAGAAATTCTAGAATTTAATTATTCGAAAAAAAAAAATAACTGCACAGTTTAATTCTTTTTTTTTATTTGGATTTTTCAATGAAGACCTATAAAAAATTAAAGATGTTAATCAAGATTCTAGTTCTAGTTTGTTCACATATTTTTATGTCGCCTTTGATGTTTTTTTTTTTTTAAGTCAATGCTATGGTAAGACAGTTTTACTATTACAAATTTGAGAACCTTGTACTTTAACCTTGTACATTGAAACTATAGAAAGGTCTGTACTTTTTTTCTCTGTAGAGGTAAATAATGAGTAGTCAAAAAACGAGCCATTCGTATTAGAATTCGCAACTTTAGTATTATCAGATTTTCCGTAACGAATATCAAAATCAGAAAAATTAGCTTGATATAGTTCACTAGACCTAAAATGAATATTAGATAAGTTTTTTCGGAAAAAATGAAAAAAGAATAAAGATTGGTGAATAAAACCATTTACATGGAGGTATTTGCTCGCAATTATGAGCGCCGAAAGATACAACTGGCCCGGATCAGAAGATTCAAAACAAGTTTTGTCAGTAGTTCGTATACGATCAAGATATACCATAGCTACTAAAAATGTACATGCATCCACATATCCATGACTGCAGATAAACTTTTGTAAATTTCAAAATTAAAAAAAATTGAATCTGCTGTTCACAAGTTGAAAAAAAAGGGAACAAAATAATATCTTTTCATAACAATGTAAATAACAAATTATACCTTTTTATAACAACATAAATAACAAATTTAATACCATTCTGGCAATCTCTCGCTTTCAACGAGATTTTGTGGAAACTTTTAGAATCCTAAACTAATTCATACTGAAACTTTTAACAAAATTTATAGCAAACACTTATCATGATAAGGAGGTTGCTGAATCCATACTTATATAATCATACGGACAATGCTTATCGAAATAATTCATTGCAAGTTCTAAAATATCTTAAACAGATGAAGTGCTTTTTAATATGATGTTGAATTGATTTCAAAGAATATGAAATTTAGCAAACAAAGAATTGAGTCAATGATACAGAGTATGTTGCTATATTTTTAAATTTCTATCCTGCAATCATCCAGTTCACAGCATACTATCATCAATTTCATATCCTCTCTTCAATAATTTTAGCAAAAAAAGAACATTTAATCGGATAAAATCAGAAAAACCTATCAACATGGAACTTTTGACAAACAATTTTCAAAATTTTAGTGAAGTAAATTTCCAATCTAAATATATCTACCGGAAAGTGGAAACGGCAATGATTTCATCCGACGACTTCCATAACAAAGTGATCTTCGCAAGCGCTGTTGTAGACGTTTGAACGAGTGCGACACCGGCGACATTGCTGCGACGTTAAACTTTTAGCTCGAAAAACTGATAGAGCGACGTACAACCGAACAGACCACCGCAAAACTTCGCTGAACCCCAAAAGCAAAGCAAGTCAAATGATATCACTCGCTCGTTTAAACTTTCCACATAAATGCGGCCCCGTGAAAAATTAACTGCCGCAATTGTGCTACAATTGTTGTAATATTCAAGTTTCCGCTTCTTTTTATTACTTATTTTGGAATGGCTTGCGAGCGTGCGTAGTGCGGTCAGAGTATCGCTGTGGCATGTTTCATTTCACGGTGCAAAAGGACATGTGGGATGAGCTGATAAGTAGTTAATGAGGGCAGGGTGTGAGGGAAGTTTTCGGTGAGAATTCGGTGGTTTCGTTGGTGTTTCTTTCGGGATTTTACGCACGAGGGTTAGGTTTTGCTTACCATCCGGGAAGTGCCGAGAGGGAGCCTGGAGTTGCATTTCAGGCTGGGACTTCGCGCTTTTTTGCAATGTTCTTTGATTTGTTAAATTCTTACTATTTCTCGTAGATGTGGAAGTTATTTCATCTGCTCGGATGCAAGCATTTATCTTATTATTGCCTCCTGTACTTATTCTTACACCTTAAGTGATAATTAAACTTGCCTTCTAGTAGTTATCATTTGTTCAGACTACGGTAGATATTGTATAAAGACATATTGTATGCCCAATTCAAACTATTAATTCTTCCTAGTTCCGTAAAATTCTTGAGGATAAATGATTTTCATAAGATATGATGCTGCTTTGAGAAGAAAGAATAGTTGTTAATTAATTAAGACGGGAATAAAGGAATAATTCGGGAATAAGAGAGTAATTTGTACATGAAATTAATATATATTAGAGATCTTTGCTTCCTTGCTAATAACATACTATTTTTGGACGAGAATATATTAGAAGGTCCCTCATTTCTATTGCAGTCATACAATTTCTTAATACTCATGTTTACTTCTCTCGCTCTCTTACTTCCTCTCATTGTCTGTGGCTTGTTTGCACAATTATTGACGACAGATTTGCACTTTCCACCAGTGTGTACGGGATCTTTCGTTATTGAGAGTTCTCTCGAACTTCCTATTTTTCGAAAATAATAATGATATTGTTCGGTTCTGAGATCTTTTTTTTTCATTTTTTTGAAATTATTTTGTTGTCCTCGTAATTGATCTTTTAATTTTGTATAATTTTTATTTCCTCTTGGTTTTTGTTTCTTCTCCTTCGCATCTCTTCTATTCCGATGATATTTTTATCTTGATAATCTCTTTTTTCTCCTTTGTTTCAATGTTTGGAATTAGAGCTTTTTTTTTTCTAAAGCAGGATGTACTGGAAAGTATCAGTTAGCTGGTAATTTCTCTGTTGTAGGTATATTCATTAATAATTTCTGGATTTTAAGCTCTTTCAAAGTTATAAACATTTTTTAAATTAACTCGTCGTTAATCTATATGAATAGATAATTTATATCGTTGTTAGTTTGAATTTTCACCACTTTTTTTTCTTTTTTTTTTTTGTTGCATCATAATCTCTAATAAATGGTAGAAATGGTGAATTTCGTCATCTATGATAGTTTTGTTTATCAAGACATCCTGAAGCTAATATATTCCCAGTATTCATCAAACGTGATTGTTATTATTAGTTGGATTAATAAATTCGAAGAGTACTAAATTAAATTTTGAAATACATAAATTATTTCCCTGTTTTTCGCTGAATTCATGGTAATCATTATCACTATTACTGTCATTCGTCCAAGTCCTCTATCAGGTAATTTTATCCTTATCTCTATTGTCATCATCGATTATTGACGCTTTTGCAGGTCATGCATTTTATTATCTTGAGTGATCATCTGCACTGTTATGCAGGAGCGGACTTCGGATTCTCTATTCTTATTTACTTTTAAATTATGTCAAAAGAAAATTTTCATATTTGTCGACTACGTTTACTTCTCTATTCAAAAGTTTGAAATAACTGTCTTGCATTTTTCATTCTTTTTCCAGCATCTCGTTCTTTTTTTTTTTTTAAGCATTTTTCGTTTTTTTTTCTTTTTTTTTTTCAATTTCCTTGTACTTTTTGTGGTGACTTATTAATATAGTATTAATAATTATAAAGTTTGCGAAGCGATTATAAATATTTATTTTTGAACTGTATAATAAGTTGATGAAAGAAGTCAAACTTATTGTTGAAGAAAATAAGAAAGAGTAATTAATGAAATAGGTTCGTTTTCTGCACTATTTGATTTTACTGAGTTGACTAAAAAATATAAATATCCTGTATTAGTTTCTTCAATCGATGGAGTGGGTACGAATTGTAGTTTATTTTAAAAAAGCTATGGCAATTATTTCGAATAGAGTTTGATAAAATAAAAATCCAGTTATTGATTCTTTTAGCAAGATTAAGAAATTTAATCTCCATTCGGTGAAATGATACTTTGTTTTGAAGATTATTTTTGTCTTTGAGAGAATGGTGTAAACAACTGGTCACCAAAAGTTTCAGTTGTATAGCTTGATGAAATATGGAACGATACATTTATGATACCTCTGACTTTGCAACTAATAAAAAATGATGACCCATTTTTCATCCTTATTTTTCCCTACTCTTAGGCGTCATAATTTAATATTTTACCATACTTGTTTGAAATATTTCGTCTCATGTATTGTCTTTATTTTTGAGTTTTATAAATATTTGATATATATAATCATAAATTTTAGGGATAACTTGCCAGTGTAAAAGAAAATGTTATTGTCAGTTAATTGGAATTAGCTAATTTAATTTAAATTGCTTCGATTTCAGTTATATTGTGCACATGAGATGGCTTAAAAAGAATTGAAAAGCGTATGCGGTGCTTTTTGATGTGCTTTTTTGTATCTATTTAGTGTTTTAGTCATACCGAGCGGAATTGATTCAAAAAAAGAAAAAGTTGTAATTGTTAAGTTCAATGTCGTCAATGGACGCCGAATCGTCAGAGAGTTTCCCAGGAAATAGTGACAAATCGGCGGATCATTCACATGGTGACCCACAAGCTGTGGGCTTTTCGCACGGTAATTTTTAAATAAATTCTTTTTGTAATTGTTGTATGTTAAATTTCTATTGAAATAAATTTAATATTTTCTTGAAATTCGGCTTGGGAAGTTGTTTGTAATGGTTTATGAAATAAATGGTATGTAATTGTCAATTTTATGTAGTTAATATTTGTCATGTTTAGCAAGTGCAGTAATAATTGATACGGTTACGAACGGTGAAAAAGCCATGGACCAGAAACAGAAAGGATGTGCACAGATTTTGAATAGTGAACACGGAGATAATCTACATACCATTTCTGAGGTTAATGAGAGTTATTTATTTTACTTACATGGTTTTTGCGATTGATATTTGCAATTTGACTATAAAAATATGATTGAAAGTGTACGTTCGTTAATTCAGGCTTCTTCGGGACGAAGAACTGAAGAGTCTATAGAAAATGTAGTTGATGAAGAGGCGTGTAAAGACGCCACTGAAGATCAAAGAATTGAGGTTCGTTTTTGTAGTTTTCACCAGTTACTTTAATCATTTATGAAATCTGTAGTGATTTACAAATTAAATTAACGATTAAGATGCAAAATATATTCGTTTATGATATATGATTAAATATAAAATTTATTGTAGTAATCTCGGGGAAAATTTTTTTAGTTGGTGTCTTAATTTTGTAATAAATGCGGCAAACGGAGTATGTAAACTGCCAAAAATAGTTAAACATTGTAAGTATAAAGCACGATATGCCTTAGAAGATTGATTCCAGCTGAAAGAAGGATCAAGCGAAAACACTAGTGAAGCACTTGAATCAGAAAAACATGACAGCGTTGCAGCTTCAGCTGGCTCATCTCCTCCACCAGTAAGTTAAAGCTCTCTCGTTTAATCTATTATTTTATTGGCACTGGAAAAGTTACTACACTTTCATATGGAGATTTCCTTTGTTACAATGTAGTTAGATAATACAATCAGTAATGTAGATGCTTTATGCATTTGTCAGCTGCTTCTCTCTATTTTCTTTATCGTTGCAGTAGATCGATAAGTTCAGAAAGTGTCAGAAAGCAGTTAAATGACACTTCAATTCCTTTATTTAGTAGAAGGAAAGATTGTTCTTAATATGATTGCTTTTTATTATATTATAAGTTTCGAGTTTTGGATCGTTATGAAATTTTGTCTTTTTAATCAAGATAGTCTTTTTTTTGTGTGGCTCACTGTATCCTGGTTGAATATTGTTTTTTTGTTATATTGTAGAGTTCCAAGCTCTTAATCCTGCGTACTTCCTGCTTTTATTTTGAAATTTCTCTTTTATAGAGCAGTGCTGCTCCAGATGAACTGCACATGGACACAGATACGAAGAGTAATTCAGAAGAAGGTGATAATAAGGAATTGAGTGAAGTCAAAAATGATTCCAGTAAAGAAGTCGACGGTTCCAAGACTGATGATGATGATGATGATAAAACGGATACTGAAGAAGGAGAAGATGAAGTGGAGAAAAAGAAAAAGGTGGAAGATGTAGATGCTTCAGACAAAGCAGAAGATAAGGCAATTGATATCGCTGATAAAAAAGAGGAAGTAAGTAGGCCAGTGGTTTCTTTCTGGAATGTACTGTATGTATTTTATCTTATGTGGATAATTATTCGAGAAGTCTTATCTTTTAAAAAAAAATTATATTTCATTCTTTAATTTTGAAGAATTTCAGGGGAGTGCGAAACGTGTCTTGCCGAAATGGATGGTGCAAGACGCAGATGCACCTCCAAGCCCGAAAGAAGAGACGGATGAGAAAGATGAGGCTACAGTTGTGACTGAAAATGAACCGATTAGTGGTGCTCGAGGACGAGGGCGTGGTAGGAAGGGACGTGATACAACGCGAGCAGTAGCTAAACCCTATAATGTATGTCAGAGCCTAGTTGTTAAGAGAGTGAAATTCATCAGCTAAGAGATTAAATTAAAGACTGTAATGTTTAAATCTTTTTTAATCAGTCAATCATTTGATGCAGTCCAGATTTTTTAAACAGGCTATTTATGAATTAAAATGTTTCATTAGAACTACTCAGTGACTTGCGAGTAGCTATAGTCGATAAATTTATTATAGATCAACCTTTTTATTCATCTTCTAGCGAGGATTGACTTGAAAATTTAGGAAGCTACTGCCGAACATCCGCAGCCAGAATCATTGGCATCTGGTCGCCCTCGTCGTTCAACACGGTCAAACGTGGATTATGCTCACCCAGATGTAGCAACTGTAGTTGCTGAACAAGAAGACTTGGAAAATGAGGTTTTGCTGAAAAATTTTGTGGAGTTATTTTATAATTTCCGCAGCTCCTATTTTTTTTCTTTTTTTTTTTTTTTTTTTTTTTTTTTGCAGAGTATCAATATTTTTGAATATATTTCTTTAATATATCCTGAAAGAAAAATACGAGGCATTTTGTCTTTTTTTAATTAATCAATGAGATTTTCTGTATCCATTAAGAAGAATATCATTTAGTAATATAATATGATCACGAAAGAAGTTGACCTTTCTGCATTAAGTTAATGTTTTGGAATATGGAGCGATTTCACCCACTCTCCACTGATACGATCACAAGATTGTTACAGTTTCAGCTTCAACAAAAAGTTAATCGGAGTCGTGGCAGGGGTCGCGGTCGAGGTCGAGGTGGACGTTCTGGTGGACGTAAACGAACAGCAGCTGGTAGCGATGATGGAGAAGATAGTGATTCTGAATATGGCAGCCACAAAAAGCGGAAGCGCGCAGGAAGTAGTGGCTCACGAGGCCGAGGACGAGGTAGAGGTCGTGGAAGACCATCTCGAAGTTTGGGTTTGGTTTTTACTTCATTTAAAAGATTTTAATTTGAGATAGAAAGTAATACATGACGTTCTTCCAGTCGTTATAATCGAATTTTTATAGGAAAAAAGAGTAACAAAGAAGAGAGTGATGATGACGACGAAGAGATGGATTTATCGGACAATGATGCTGGTGGTTCTACTGGATCTGGTGAAGAATCCTACAAACCTGCTCCTTCGAAACGACGCGCCGCCGCTTTTGCTGCTGAAGCACATTCACCGAAGACTCCGCATAAAAAACGTGGTCGTGCTCCAGCAGCTAAAACGCACTAAGCAGTAATATTTTTATATGCGTGTTTTTATAGTTAATGATACTTCCATCGCTAACTGAAATTTCATTCACTATGTTAGGAGGTGTGATAGTGAATGAAATTAAGATTAATGTTTGATTTATTAGAATTCACATGCCTGCATTTTTCCATCATCATTTTTTTTTTTTCATTATTGTACACTGGAAGAGAATTGCCATCAATTTCTGAAAAGCTCTAGTTAAGTATTTCAGGAGGAAATGAATGAATGAAGAGAAGTTGATAAGTTGATTGCCATTACCATTTTATATACGATTACATGACATTGTTGAACTTGTTACAGGTCATTCATTTTGCAGATGTTTTCATTTTGTGTATAGGCTCACAGTGAATTTTTATTCTTATTCCCATTTTTCAATGACTGGAAAGGCGTAAAACATATGCCATAATTTCCAGTCATATTTTATAAGCTTCATTCTTTAAACTCGTTGCTTCACTTTTGAAATCTAATGTTATAACGGCAATAATGATACCATTGTTGCCCTCTTGGAAAGAAGTAACCATTATTAGGCTTAATATTTCCTTCTAAGAAGTTTTTTTCAGTTCAGTTATCGCTTGATATTTTCTCATTTGGCTAAGTTTTGCGGACCTAAACTAGCTGATTACAAGGAAACATTTACTGGTTTGAGTCGATCTATGGATTTTTTTGGTACATTAGTTATCCTTAGATTATTATTGCTATTTCAAGTGATCAGTTGGTTTTTTATAAAATGTTCTCAACTTTTTGTATTTTTCGGGTTTTTATTAAAAAGGTATGCCATGCGGTATGCTGGATGAGAAAAAATTATTGAGAGAGAAATTATAATAACATCAGGGCAGCAGTGGTATCTGACGCAGAATATGGAACGATTACTAAAAATTAAGTGTTAGAGATTATTTTGACTTTTTAATGGATTTATATTAATATCTAACTACCTGCGTAACGTCCACATATTTTCGTAAGTAGGTTTAGCACTAACTTTGCATAAGTGTTTTGATTATTCTCGGAAATAGATTTTTAGTATATTGCGGTTTTAAATCAGCGATTCGTGATAAATTTTCATTGTGTATTCATAAAAAGTGGAGTGACGATTATATGAAGCATACCTGAGAATATTTGATTATCGTTGCCTTTACACGATCAAGAAAGTAAAATCATGGCGTGTTAATGGGGGAGGAAAAACGACGGTAGTGTTAGTTGGCTCTTTTTCTTATTCGCATAACACAAGATGTTATGTAGCTATTGCAACCCCTTACTCATTATCGTTACTAATAAAGTTCATTCTGTTTCGAATTTTTATCTACCTCTATGCGGAAAGCAGTTGTAATTTAAGTGATGCATGCATGTTTGTCTACTTTAATAATATCTTTTCCTCCCCCTTTTTCTCTCTTTTTTAGTCTATTTTTCGTAAAATCTCTTTTTTCTCATCACTCTTCTAGAATATATGTTGTAGAATTTTCTTACTATTCTAATGCCCTCTACAAGATTTTTTTTTTTTTTTTTTATTGTATATAAAATATCATTTTTAATTGTTTTGTTTCGATGTTGTTTGGAACTAATTTGTTAATGATGTATTTTAAAATTTCAACTTCTCTTCGTCACCAATTTGTATCCTGCTATCGCTTTCATTGTTGGAATACATTCTGTAGGGAAAATTTTAGTGATCAGGAAAGAAATAAGTTTTGGCATTCTTTCCTACAATGCTATGTCCGTTTTATTTCTTTGTTATTTGTGAATTTTTCTTTTGGCTATCATTATTGGCCCATTCTAAAATGTAGATCATTTTCTCGCAGTTAGTTTTAATTACAGAAGCAATTTTTTAAGCCAGTTCTTGCGGAATTTTTTCATTCGTTATAATTTCATAAAGGCAAGGAATAGTAATACATCCATTCAACATTGTTCATTGTTAACAGACTGACTGCTACGTTTGCGATTGAAAGGCTTAGCACGTATTTAGCTTCAGAATTATGGAAATTTGTTCTTTGGTAGCAAATATAAAAGCAATTTTAGTTTTGTGAATAGAACATTTTGTTTCGATTTCTGTATGCAAAATTGATTCAGAAATGATCATTCTCCCTTGAAATATAGAACTGGAAGATTTGAGGAATGATGTAGCGTCTATGTCGGCGGCCACTTCATATTTAGTTGTTGAACGAATTGCGTAATGTTTCTGTCAGCTAATTGTGTAGTAGTTCTAAGGTTAGGAAGTGAAAAGTAACATTGAATTTGCTATGGTGATGTGGAGGTGTCGAATCTGATTGTAGCCATAGCTAGATGAATGTTTAAGTAAATTAAATGAGAAGCAAAGTCCGAAATGTTTTGCATCCCATAGCTAAGGATTTTGGGAGGAATTTTTTTGAGGTTTGTTGGACCAATATAGGAACTGGATTATGCTCAGTTGATTGAGATGATAATTATGGATTTTCTAAAATTTTTTGGACATGTTTTTTCCTGATACGTTTGGTTCGTTTTGCCTGAATATTGGATTTTTTTCTTTTATTTCTGACCATATTAGGCATTTATGGGTATGTTGTATCCAAGGGCTGTTTTAGTGCGGTAATTATCATTAATGCGAGACAGATTCGCCCATTGTTTTGACATGTTTTTCAAGTTTTGCTTTTTGGAATTTTCATATAATTCATGACATCTGCTGTTAAATTCGAGCTTATTTGACTGCACTTTTTGCGAGCGAATCTCTTGCAAAATTTATAATATCACAACTCTATAGCAGGGATTGCAAATTTTGCTGATTGAAATTATAAATTTCAATATAAAATGAGATTTTGTTGATCTCTTTACTATACTTTTTTCTACTTTGTTAATTAATATAGCATTCTACTTTCATGTTTTCGATTTCGTATATTCCGTTTTGGTTTGTTATGCAGCGCATTTCATTTATTTTTTGGTATGATAATTATGGCACTGTTTTGATTAATACGAATTTATCTCAACACATAACACTGTTCTTGTCTGTTTACTCTAGTTGAAAAGTATTCAGCGATGCGTCAAAACTAGAAAACAAAACATAAAAGAGGACAGAATGACGACAGCATGGCAGGTTAGTTTTCCCATCTCATAATTTGAGTAGTAATAGTTGTGGAGATAAAAATGTCCGGCCTTCATGAATAGCATACATTATGAGATGGGAAAGATTATTTGAACATTCATTACGGTCAAATTACCGTAAGACAGCTAGAAACACTAAAGAAACTGAATTGTTGGTGATGATATGCCGCTTTTGAGACATGTTAATTAAGACTTCTTAAGAGTAGCATGGCGATTTAAATTACAATGGTATTTAGGTATCACATCAATCTACTTTCTTAAGAGCTTATGGGCAGGGAATTTAATATTTTTACAAATCACAATAGTATCAGTTATTGATAGGATAGAACTTGCATTGGTATAGGTTAATATAGTTGTTCTGACTGAAGTGAGTTTTTTGCTCTTTATTAGCTATTTAACTGGGAAAAAAATCATTCTGTTGATATTCTAAGAGGATATTAAGCAATATCAAACATTCCAAGTGAAGACAGAAAAATATATATGACATTGTGCTGAATATCTGTTATTTAGAAATTTAAAATAGCATATTAGAAATGAATAATTGGCTTTTAACTGAAGAGGATAATCGTCACAGAAGGTATCAATTTTCGAGAGCGAAAAAAAAGTGCATATGACTCGTATTGAGAATTTATTATCGCTGGAGGTTTGGAAAAGCATATTGGAAATGCATATTATATGGAAAGAAAACATGTAATTGCACATTTTTTCAAAGAAAAGAAATGTTCATTTGGTGTTTTTTATGATTAAGTCAGAAGTAGCAGATGCCTATTACATTTTCCTCTGGAAAGCGAACCATTTCAGGATTCATGAAGCATCAATTTCATTTAATTTATTCTGAAACATTTGTCATTCAATGATTTCACCATGATTTTAATATGGAATGAATCATTTTCACTTATCTTTAAAGTAATGAGATTACGAAAAGAATCCAGCAGAGTTATTGGATTTATTCAGTGAAATTGACTGCAATGAAGTTAAAATATCAGCTCTAAAATAGTTTATCTTGGAATCGATTGTTATGAACGGATAAGGCAACAAAGCTAAATGTGTTTCTTATCCATCAAGTTGTTACTTTCAGGAAAAATATTAATAAACAATCAGATCGAAATGATGCACTGTTTTCCCTAGCTGCTGTCGATTATAATTTATAATATACTTTAGAATTATAAAAATTAAAAATTCGATCACTGTGGTAATCGATCGGATAGGTAAAAATGATCAACGATTTACTATGATTGTTGCTATCAAAGTGATGCAATTGAGTAAGGAGACCGACATGGAGTTACGCATAATTAGACTTTATATTGACAGAAGATAGGAACATTTCTTATTTAAATTTGGAATTCGAATTCTATTCCAAATTTAGAATCACGCACGTTAGGTGATATCATTCTTCACTGGCTATCGGTGGCCAGATATGCATTTATGAGATATTAAAAGCATGCATAATCTTTCAAATACTTGAAAGTTTCAATGCAAGTAAAGTCAGTTTAGATTGAAATCATTGTAGTAATTGAGGGATAGGAAATCGTTGAAGGTAGGAATGAAATAATCATACGATCAGGCAACAAACTGATATCGTCACATCCTCGCGAGCATCATTCTTATCATCGTCACCTTCTTGTGAGCCTAGTCGAAGCAGGCTGAGGGATTTCGCATTAGAGCAAGCGTCAAAATAATATGGCCAGATGAGCGTAAGGTGACTATCGATGATTCTCGAAACAGATCATTCTCGAGAAAAAACCTTCTTTCCAAGACATGTAACCACTTCGTTTTTCCATCATCCTGAAGGACAGATGGATTGATTCATCATTTTGTATCCATCTCATTTCAATTATCTCTCTGACAGACAAACAGACACAAGCAACGATACAGAGGAAGCAACGAAACCTCGTACATAGCTTCTTCTTCAGCGTAGGAAATCGGACTTGTTGAAGGAAAAAGCGATCGTCGAGTGTCGTTTGACAAGCATTTCTGCGGCAACAATGATACCCATCGGAGAGGTAATAAATCTTTTCTCAAATTTCCATTTTGATCTTTGGTTGCGGGTCGTAATTTGAGCTTGCACAAGTTGAATTTGCATATTGCAAAAGTACATCATTTCATTCTGTCCATTTTAATTCATTTTCCCAAAATCTGTTTTATAAATATTCCTTTTCAGTTAAGACCGTCGAAGATTGACATCTGGCACTTTTTTACTAATGGGTTGAGCACATTTTATTCGTTTTAATTTATCTTTTATAATTTTTCCAAAATTGTTGAACAGATGTTTATAGTGTCAAGTGATTGTTTACATTTCGGAATTTTGCAAGTAATGATTTAATAGGAGAACACTATCATCGAAGTCATGCTGTCATTATTCGTGCTTCACATTTCTAATTAAAACAGTATTAATCTTATTTTCCAGTAGAAAATAATTAAAGATATGTGGAGAAATTAATTTTATATATGTAAGCTGTAAATAATTGATGCATAAATTATTAAAAAAAAATCGTTTTGCTGAGAAAAGAGCATGTTAACATAATTTCCATTCTCACGCATGGTATTGTTTGGGTAGAAGCAGAAGTATTTAGTGTATAGCATTCGAAATATTTACTTATATTGCAATCTATGTATAGGCGTAAAATCAGCATATACTAAGCTATGAAGTATGTAGGTAATTAGTTCACTTATTTGCGTTCTTAAAATCATTTGTAAAATTCAAATTTCAGACACAAGATGGTCGTGCTGATATGACCAATTTTGAGATGGATTTGTTTGATACAAAGATAAATTCATATGCTGTGGAAAAGGTCTGTCTTTGTTTTAACAGTTTCGCTAAAATAGTTGAATGATTGGGATCTCCACATTCCTGATGTTCGAATAAGGACATTTCATTCTTAACAGTGAATTAGATTTGCAATTTCAGCGCAGCTTAGCAATTCTAATAACTATGCGACATGAGGTAATTTGATAACTGTAGTAACTAGGTAGTTTCATACGCTAAACCAATTGATTCAGATTTATTTATGCGGAATTTGTCGCTCTCGTATAATTATAACTGAATTTTTTGTGTATTTGTTTCCTTATGTGATTGCATCTTTAACTTTAGTGAACAACCAACACGTGCTAATTCAGAAGAATAATCGTGTATAAATGATTTTCTCTCATATTTACTTTTCATAATGAAATCATGTTTTAAACTGATCTAAGGAATAAATCTTTTGATCTTTCAGGAAGAAAGTGAACAATGTTGTCAACATGGTATCATTAAACCAGCATGTGTTCCAGTATCCATTATATCGCTATTCATATTTTTAATTGTATTTTTCCCATTATTCAATGAAGATGGCTTTGATATGACATCCATTCGTTATGATCGAAATGGTTATTGTACCGATCAATGCAGGTTTGCTTTTCATTGCCTCCTGAGGGTTGAGCTTCTGAATTTTTGCTAAATATACACTGGATCCCTTAGCTCTTACCGAATTGTTGCTTAAAACTGACTAGTAAACTAATTAAATGTTATCAGATGGCACTACAGAATGAAAAGTCCCAAGTAGTGTGATTGTTTTTCTTGAAAAATTAAAGCATTATAACATTATTGTAATACTAAGTATAAGTAGATAATGATTATAATCCAGGATAAAATTATTATTTCGTATTAATGCATGAAACCATATGGCTTCAAGTTATTGGTAGAGCGTAATTATCTCGCTGTAATTTTAAAGAAATCATAAATTTGTGTATCTTAGCTAAGAGTGTCATCATCTGTTGATTTGTTTTTACCTCTATTTCCAGTTCTATTTGCATTCTTGTCAGAATTCTAAGAGCCGTCATATTGTAGTCGTTTTTAGAGACAAAATTGAATGGAAGATCATTCATTTATTCGTCCTTAATCAATAGATTATTTCAGAGTGCAGTTAGTTGAAACTATACCATCAGTTTTGATTTTTGACAATAGTAGCATTAAGAGTTTGTCAACTTACCAAGTTTGGAAACAATTATTGGAAGAAGCACGAATTTCGATTGATGTTGCATCTTTCTATTGGAATCTTCGGGATCCTGCAGCACATTCAACCTCTTGGCAGGTAATTTTAAATGTACAATCGGACAATACTTTCTCAGATATCCTCTGATTACTTGATTTAACTTAATTTTAATCTTTTTTTGCTACTAACATTTTTGTCATAATGCATTGGTCTAATAATGTTTTTCCTGCTACGGATCAACACTCTTGATGCATTCCGTCGAGTAAATATCTATAATATTCTTTCACTTGGGAGTTCTTATTTCAAGATTAATAACTACAATCTAAGCAATCCAATTGGCTTAGAGAATAATTCCTTAGTTGTGCCGTTGCGGAATTTTAAAAATAGATGTAAACTTTTACATTACTAAAATATATAAGTTTACGTACTATTGAAATACTTAATCCAGTAGGTCGAAAAAGAGGGCAGATAAAGAAAGCAAGAAAGTCGATAGGGAATCCTTTCAGTTTGATGACGAGGTTCTCAGTTTTATTAACTATGTTATAATGTGCGGATACTATGATTAGTAGATAAAGCTGTATTTTATCAACTATTTATAAATCTTTTTTTTTTTTTTTTTGCAGGGAAATGATACATTCAAAAGATTTGTCGGAGCTGCTGAGCGCGGTGTTCAAGTAATCCCTTTTTTTTATTTTTTTTATTTTCATCAGTTGAAATTTTAATTTTATGCTTTTTAGTAGAGACATTATTTTCTCATTTCATCCTATGTGGTAATTTTCAATAGTTGCCTCTTTTATCAATTGTTAGAATATTATGACATTCTAGTTGCCGTTTTACATATATTATTGATAGAAATTTGTATGAATAAAATAACTCCTCCTATCTGTTACAGATACGTATAGCACAAAGTCAACCAACTGCAACATTTCCTCAGCTGGATTCAAACTATTTATCTGAACATGGTAAGATTTGAATGTTCATATAAATACTGACATGGCATTAGCACAGATTTTTTTATTTTTATAGTTTTTCGTGTTATAAATGTTGAAATTTCTGAAAATAAATATAGTCACTGACTTTGGAATGCAATTTGACTTCAGCTTCAGCTGTTCTAAATTATTTTTTTTTCTAATTTCAAATCTCTCATTTCTAATGTTTGATCTTTATTCCTACAAAACTTTGATACCATTTTGTGACTTGAATGAACGATAAGTTTCCAATTACTTATGAAGATGACATGTGCTGAGATTTCGATTACAAGATTAGTTGCACCGATAATATGTACCTGCAAAAAAAAACATTGATTTAGTATTTCGAGATTTCCCCTATAACGAAAAGCTAAGCCTGAGACATTTTGTTTTTAGCATAATTCGAAAAATTTTTTAAAAAGCTAAACATCATTGAATTATTGGACAAGTCCAATAATCTTTTTTACATTTGTTATAGGTTATGCAACTGTGCGAAATCTAGATATGCCCAAACTGATCGATGATAATGGCGTTCTTCATGCCAAATTCTGGATTGTTGATTCTCAGCACGTTTACATTGGATCAGCTAATATGGATTGGAAATCGCTTACAGAGGTAACCTTAATACCATTTTTTTATCATTTCTACATTATGAATTAAACAAATGAAGTAATATTTAAATAATTTTCATGAATGAATATTCACTATTTCAAGTTCAAAAAAAAAAAAAGAAGAAAATCATACAAAAATCTTGTATCTTATATCTTCAACAGCCGTTTAGGGAAGTAGTTTGATAATTCCTTCAAAAAATTTTTTCCAGGTCAAAGAATTAGGTGTTGTAATTTGGAATTGCACTTGCATAGCGAATGACTTATATAAAATTTTCAATGTTTATTGGCGACTTGGAGTTAGGGGAGCAAAAATTCCATATAAATGGCCATTGAATTTAAGAACTTATTTCAATTTCTCACATCCGCTGAAACTTCTTAATGCTAATGACGCCAGTATATTCATATCGGTATGCTTTCTCATTATTCTTCTATTAATTGTTAACAAATGATTCATCTTCAGTTCATTCAAATCACGGCAGTTTAGTAGATGTAAACATCAAATAGAATATTATGCCATCCAGTACAGTGTCTTTTAGAAGAGTCTCTAATTGAACTCTGTTACGAGCAAGTGAACTGAATGACTCAACAATTGTGGTAATTTTGGTGAACCTTGTTTGCATGCCTCTAATACTGTGCTTTTTAGATGTTAATTTTGTTCTATAATCTTGAAATTAATTCAAAATTTATGCATGCATGAACTTGTAGTTGTAGCAGCTTGCCTGTCTCTTCTATAGGAAAAATGAGAAATACATCAAAAGATGCTGCCGTTTAGCAAGAGAAACATTAATTTTATAATTATTCATTTTTTTATTCAGAGTTCTCCTCGCCGATTCAGTGCGAAAGGACGCGAGGATGATGGCGATGCGATCGTTGCAGTAATGGATAATGCACATGACTTTGTTCATATATCAGTTATGGATTACATGCCTGCAACTCTTTATAAGACTAATAATAATACGTTAGTTAACTTTTAAAATGTGTAGTTGTTTATATTGGAACTGTATTAAAAATATGCTATTATGATAAATTAATGAGCTTTAGTTTTTATGGGGAGATATATGATTAATTTACTATGTGGTTTCGGATACTTATTTGTTTAAAACTTTATTCTTTCACTTTCTTTCCCATCCTGAAAATTTTGTACAATTTACTTTTCAATACTCGTCCATTCTATAGTGTAATGCCTATGGTGAAGGAAACTAGAAAGGGATGAGGAAACGGAAGAGAATATGCGATTTATCTGGAAGTTCTCTCTGGAGGGAAAATTAAGAATTGAGAAGAAGAAATAAGTGTTATGGTTATGTGAAGGGAATCATTAGTTTAATTTTAGTTTCGGAACCAATGAAAGAAGTAAAAATGGAATTTTGTGCTATTTCCTGCTGCTTTTGCATCGCCAATAATGTGTGATCATTCTGGGGACAGAAATTACTTAGAATGATGTAGTATTGAAATCAGTTATTTTATAAATTTACTGAGCACATTTGATATCCGATAGCAATCAAGCATCGAATATTTTTATGACGATATCCTCATTATTTGCACTCATATCTTAACTTGAAATCCAGTAATTTTTGCAGATACTGGCCAAAATTAGACAATGCAATACGTGCAACAGCTTATCGTGGAGTGAATGTTCGGTTATTAGTGAGTCACTGGAAATATTCTTTACTTGGAATGGTTCATTTCTTGAAGTCATTGCTTGAAATTAATGATGGTATGCCAAAAATAGCAAACCATTCTGGAAAAATCGAAGTTGTAAGTATTTTTATCAGAACTTTTAATTTCATTTAAATTTATCCAGACTACATCTAACATCTCGATTGCAAAATGTAATTATAATTGATCCTGCTTTCATTTTACCAATCGAAAAAATCTGACGCTAATATCACACTGATTATCAACAGTATAAGCTTGCATTCATTGATAATTAAAGAAAACAATTCAAGGCTATGTAATATCTTCAAATTTTTTTTAAATTCTCAAACTTTTTTGTGAGAGATTGCATTTTAAATGTTATTTTACTTAAATTAACTTTTTTAAATCAATTTAAATTAAAGTTTTTATTTAAATTACTTATCTCTTCAAAGATTTTTACAGAAATTATTCATGATTCCAGTGGACCCATCCCGCGAAGAAATCCCGCATACTCTTGTAAATCATAATAAATACATGGTTACCGAGAAAATTGCTTATTTTGGTGGGTTTCTTGATCTAAATTGTATTTGAAAGAACTGAATCACATTTAAGTTAACTCTACAACGTCCTTTTTCAGGTACATCAAACTGGGCTGGTGATTACTTTATCAGTAGTGCTGGTGTTGGAATTTCCTTCATCTCACCAACACTTGTTAAGTCGTTGAATGCAATTTTCATGAGAGATTGGTCATCTAAATATGCTAAAACAATCAGGGAATTCTTGTTAGATGTTTCGGTTTAGTTTTATTTCTTACAAATCAAATTTTCTATTTTTTTTTATCTATGATGTCATGCACTCGGATATAAATCCCTGTAAATTTTTGGACCTCTGTTGAAGTGAAGGAGAGTATCCGCGATTTTTTCGCAGAATAAAGTTGAAGTTCCTTTGGATTCCGCGACTTTCATGGAGCATATATGAAATTTATTTCTTCTTTGCTTAACAAATGTTGAATTTGTTTCTTTTTTTTTTTTTTTTTTTTTTTTTTTTGCGCAAAAGCTAATATTTAATGTTCCTGTAATTAAAAATCTTTGAATTTTGATATGTCATCAAATTGTTTTTTATTAATCATCGTCCAATATAATTCCATATAATTTGAGCACTGAAATTCGATTTACGCCATTGTAAATTAGGACATCACTGGTGTATCTCACTATTGATCTCATTTTTTTATTGCATGGATGACCAATATATTTCGTATAAAATGTTCCTGGCTATGCAATGGTTTATTATTGGTTATAGGATATATTTGCCTAAGGAATATACTAAATGTACAATACTATAAATATTTTTTTCGTCTCTGGATAGAAATCAAATTAAGCTTGAATTGTTAATCTTTGATTATAAGCTAACAAGAAATCAATATATATTGCAAATTTCTTAAAAATTTTTGGAACAGAAAGCGAATTTAGATCATTGCTGCTGACAAAGAAAGAAAAATTTGCGTCGTTTTAAAAATTTCAAATAAATTCTTTCTTGATAGTAAGAAATTGATGGCTTATAGATTTTTTTTTCGTTGGATGCAAATGTAGATGTTTGTCATGTTTTGGCCAAAATATCTTCCAAAGTTCTACAAATTTTTTGAAATATAATCGAGAGACTGAAAAAATATTTACCCTGCACAGAGTACCAACTGTTAATAACAACATCCTGTAATATCTCCTATGTTCTTAGCCAACCGGTGAGTTCAGTTTTTTTTGTGGTAATACCATTGATTATCATCACGTTTACTAAAAAAAAAAAAAAAAAGTAAAGTGTTGATTTGTAAGGGACTCTATTTTCCATAAAGAAATGGCTGCAGTAGTACCGAAAAATAAATGAAGTTCTATACCAGAAATAGAATTTTGATTCAAGATTGAAGAATTGGTATGTTTGGGGAAAAGTATTTACCGCAGTTTATATATTCTTCTGTATCGATTACGCCGTATCGGACACAAATGATAACAACAAGATTGCCATAGTCTTAAATTCAGTTTTGGGATATGTGTACAAGAGTTGTAAGATTGAGAATATTTGTTGACGAATACAAAAACGTCATTCTGAAAAAAAAAAAAAAAAAGTTGAGTCGGAAAATAGGAAACTCCTTGAGAAAGATAAACGGTAAGTATATTCTAACATGATTATATTTAGATACCAATTATCGAAATTATAAAAACTAGGTAATCACTCCGTAAATTGATAAGAATGAGAATACTGCGTCCCACTCATTAGTCTTGAAGAACCGACTAATGCAAGTCGGAATTCTTAGTCACAGAATCATTGGAGTGCATAACTGCGAATGAAGACAAAAGAAATGAAGAGTAGGAAACACATTGAAAGCAAAGAAAGTTTTAATTCAAATTAGCATAATAGGTAGTGCTTACTTGTATAGTGGTGATATTATCAGCATTGTCACAAATAATCCGAGCCAATGATGCTTTTTTTATCTCTTCTCTCTGAGCTTCGTTGAATACATCCTCTTTTTCGTACCTAAAAGCTATTTTGTCTCATTATTTCGCTATTCAATACCAAACTGAATAGTAGTACACTGCCAAAATTAAAATCTACGTAAAAATTTAACGAACCAAAATCGATCACCATCACGTATACGTCTGAACTGTTCAGCAATTAAACATGAAAATGTTGGACCAACTAGTGCCTCATCGAGTCGTTGCTCTGCAATACCACCAGCGAACAGATCGATATTACCTGTTAAATACAGACAAACATTTTTCCTGATTACTTATTGATTACTCCGTTATCAAATCAAAAAAATCTTTAAAAAAGATTTCGTATTTATATAAACTTGAAGTTGACTTCTTTTAAGTCACTGATTAAAACAAATCCTCTATAACTACAAATAATCAGAGTTTCTAACCTGGGTGACCATATAGATTCTTCAACTTATAAATGACTTCATGAGGCATTATATTTTTCAGATCGTCCCAGTTTTCCACCAGTGATAGATTACACCATCTCCGGAATTCGACATATCTAAATCGAGAAATATGAAGGGACTCTTTCAAGAATATGAATTATAAATATCATGTTAAAATAGCTTATTTAAATATAACTCAAAAGCTTAAATCCTGCCATTTAGATAGGAAAAATGAGGTTTTTCCTTACCCAGGAAGAGCATGATCACGACCTCGTTGTATATTAATCGCAGCCAAATCCAATGATACCTAAGATGAAGGAATTTTGCTGTAAAATCCAAATATCTGATCTATTATTACAATCCATAATTTTAACAAATTAGCAAAATTAACACTATCATTAGTATTAAAGAAAAACAAATCTTACAGCTGCTTACTTAGTTTTTATTGGGAAGTTGAAAGTTATTAACTTCAGTAATATTCACTAATGCTTTGTAAAAATAATTGCAACATTTATAATGCTTAATTTGCTTTTACTAGCTCCATTCTTAGGAATTTCAAAAATACAAGTCACTCAGTAATGGACCCTTCAGCTGATCTAAGCTACACATTTCTAAACTATTTCACTAACGCTCTATAAAAACAATCGCGATGTTTCTGATGCTTTAACGCAGCTTGGAAACGACTGTCCTAGACATTCGCTTAAGCTAGCTATAAGAAAATTAATTTTTTTTTACTTCATGTGCTCGATTGAATAGATTCTCAGTGAGTTCATCATTCAGCAATTCATTCGATATTGGCTTCTTCATCGGCATAGCAAACAAACCACGTAGATATGGATCAATGCTTCCCGTTGACAATAACACTTCCGGTGCGAAAAAAGCATCTCTCAAAGGTATATGCCCTTGCATAACTGGTGCCAGGTTTTCGTCAAGTCTGAAATATGAATATGAGATTTACAAAATTGGAAAAACCTAAATTATTATATGCAAAACATAACAAACTGAATCTTACAACTTCGCTTTTATTTCAGGTGTTTCTTCAGAAGCATCTACGTTTTCCTCTATTATATCGCAGTCTTGCATTTTTTCAGACTTTTATGAATAATTTCTTAATTTTTTGAATATTATTTAAACGGTATTCATTTGAATTTCACTCAATAAAATAAAAACTCTAATCCGAATCATAATTTATGTTCTAAGCCATGGAAACATGAAGTAAATAAAATGTTTCGGAAAAGTAATGAAAGTGACAAAGTACATATACCTATAAAGAATCGGATTGACCAAAGTATGTCCAAAGCGAAATGCTGCTGTCGCAAATGCATTTGATATACTAGCATCTATCAATGGCTGATAACCTTTATATGGACCAATCAATTTATCAAATTGCTTCTAGAAATGTTAAAGTTCGTTCATCCAATCTTTTAGCGATAACCAATCCGAGAATATCGAAATTTGATAGTTTTTGTTCCAGTTATAATAAATAACAGCAATTTTATCTTTCCAAACAAAGCCTAATTTTAATTTGACTCGCATTTAAATTAATATGTAAAAAACTAACTTTTCCAAGAACTTTTGGTAACCAATAATAGAATGTGATATGTTGTAATTCGGCACCAACAATTTTCCGAGTTTCATGGAAAATCGTCTCACCGTCGAGATCAGGATTTAAGCTGGCAATTTCGATTGCTAATCTGTTGTGTTCTCGCATGAAAATTGTGTGCATACTCATTAATCCTAACTGTAAAGAAATAATTTTATGGAAAAACATAGCAAATAGCAAACAAAATAATGTACGAGTAAAATTTTAGTATTGAATGAGCAATTTCCTTTTTAGGCAAACGGGACAAATCTAATTAATGAACTTATTATTTGAACTTATCATTATCATTTGTATTTGCAAAAAAAAAAGAGAATTTGTAAAGTCAATAAGCATTTTCCTCTGACCTGTTCGTTAGCTCTAAAATCTCCAGCCAGGAAACATCGAACTGGATAATCCAAAGTCCAATTTCGTCGACAATCAACTGGTGAGTCGCGTTCAAATGGCAGGTAAGGTTTATTCGTTGATGACAGTATATCGTATCTGTTTATACTTTTTGTGTAAAGGAAATAAAATACCAAAATCTTTTTTTAAGCAAAAAAAGAGAAACAAAGAAAGAGCAACTTACTGAACAGGGAAATATGGAGAATATAAATCTTTATTTTTATTTAAAATATTCGATACGTATTATTTCGCTGATTTGTTCTTGTTATTTTTTCTACTTGAAGCAGCTTAATAAATTTTAGATTTCCAATCTTTATCAAACGAAAATATCGAGATATTTTAAAAGAAAAAGGAAACCAGTGTGATAATATTGGAATATTATCAAGTACCTAAGCAAGCCTCGATCCGGACTCAAATCACGCAAATCGTACGCATTTTCTTCCGTGCTACCATATATCCCTGAACCGTCAATGTAACTTGTAATCTGCAATTTTCTACTTCCTTCGATGATGAAAATTTCAGGTACCGTTTCTCCGATCTTGAATATAAGCAGAAGATGGAAAACTTACAGTGTTCATTTGTTCACGATAAGCAACATGACGATAAATAAGTGATGTTTCGCCAGAACCGCATACTGCACTTGAACGTTCAAATTCAATACACGGATATCGTGGACTGCAAAAAGGCTCTGATGGAAAAAATATAGCGCAAAATCAAATTCAATATAATTTGCGCATGAATTTGAAAATTTTTGGAGATTGTATGAAAAATTTTTCCATTTTCTTTTTCTTTTGGCAATTTGTTTTCAACAAACTTCGAAAGCAATCTTGGATCATCGTGCGCCAACGGTATATTGAAACATGGATTCAGATGTTCGCAGGTTCGATTACAAATAGCACCCGTTGCAAATGCTTGACGACTGATTGCCGTCGCAGTGAAATCCAAATCATGATCTGAATTTTTTCGAGAAGTAGACTAGTTACAATTTTTAAGTCCAAATTCTTGGTTAAAAAAACTAATTTTTCTAAAAGTTACCAATAAATTGTCCCCACTGCATTAGCATTGCCGAATAAGTTTTGTGAGGAGTGATGTACTTGGTTCCAAGAAGCTGAAACACGATGAATTTAAACGAAGATTCCATTAATTTAGTCCTTCATCCCACATTTAATTTCCATTAGAAGAATAACGATTTTCGAATTCATAAGTAGCCAACCTTCCTCGACACGCTGCGAGCATTGGGCTTGCGATAACCGAAATATAATTTGTTCGGATTCCATCCAACTGGCATATTGAAGCCATTTTCATATATTGGTGGTAATAAGCGTCGGAAATGCGTTTGACTTGCACCCCACATTGTATGGATTTGATTATTGCATTGTCCATTATAAGTTCTGGAAATTTTAACACTCAAAATTCTTATTAATTGAAAATACCAACTATAATTTATGTCTTATAAAAATCCTCATTTAATAGATATGATTGGAATTGAGGCCAAATTTTTTTGAAAGTCGAATCAAATAAGCAAGACAGAAATCCAGAAAACATGTTAGAAAAAAAAATACATTCCACAAAAAGCAAAAGATAAAAGCTGACTATTGAAACATACTTGAAAATCGGAGGAAAAATCTGGCAATCAGAAATAGTTGCAATTTTTAAAATATACTTAGAATAAATAAAACCAAAAAAAAGTATATGTGACTAACCTATAACGTGAATGGAAGCATTTTTCATCACAAGGATCTCGACTTTGTGCTCCCGAACAACCGGCTAGCTGCATCAACATATCAACATGAGATTTTGCAAGAACAGATTCAAATGAAATGTTCGACGGAAGTTCATGGAGAGGCAGGGTCAAACCTACACAATCCAATATTTAATATGTCAAAATTATAACTAACCAGTTTTTCAAATAACTCAGAATATGTAGTAAAATTCTACAAAATTAGCTTTCAAATAAAGTGCTCCTTTCTATACTTAACACTCGATATTTTGTTATCATGTATGATTTCAAGCGATAATCTATTCGATATATGTTTCTGAAATCCTAAAGTGAAATTGATGTTCAGATTCTTCCAGTTTGAATAAGTTCCTTTTCCCAGATAACTTCGTTATAATAAACGAAATCTTAGATTATTTCATAATTCAAGGTTAAACTTATCAGAGTAAATTTTACATGCAATTTGAAATCCTTAAATTTCAAAATTTTGGTTCTAATGGAAAATAAAGACACCTTTTTCAACATGCTTTTGAATAAGACGTATGCTTTCTTCATAAATTTCTCGTGCACGACTCAGTTCTATTGTTTGAGGAAATGAGAATTGAAACCATCTCAAGAGCTCATGCGGAGTTGTTATTTTTGAAAATTTTTCACGTGTTTGTTCGATAGCACTAAAATTGAGTTCTCAAAAAAATTTATAGCATACATCGAGAAATTATGGATATTCATTCGCTACTATAATTTCAGCAAAGTAGGGGTGAATATGTGATTTTTATCATTAAAATCAAATTACTTTTAATTTTGAGCAAACCTATCTACATTCTGAGATGCCTGCTGGAATATGTCATGGATGAAATGATCATCTATTGGATTATCTTGAATTCGATCCTGATCAATTAGCAAACGAGCTTCAGCAATCATTGAACCGACTGCATTACCAGCCATACATGAATACACACCTTCATCATGTTTCGTAACTCGCGAAATGGTCAATTCCATTTCATCATCTGATACCTAAATCTAGAAAGTGACTTTGTCCGCAAAAAGCAAAAGATGCTGAGTTAGAAGCGAACGAATGATATAACAAATAATGTATTGACATTGCTTACGTGAAAATGTCCTTTCAATAAGGATATCTCGCCTCCATTGAAAAACCAAGTAATAAACGGACGGGGTTCACCATGAGCTCGACAATGGAAAGTTACAGTTGAGCCCAGTAATACTTTCTGATTTTCTGGGCCGTCTGTAATAACAGGAGGCGAACTGGAAACAAGATGAACTACTGCTGAAGTTTCAATTCGACCATATGCATTCTCCGCAATGCAAGTGTACCTCAACAAACATAAAACTTCGAAAGAACCAACTTTATCATATTGAAGTCAAATTTTAATTAATAAATAATTTTGAACTGAAAATCCAACAAGCTCACTTTCCAACATCGCTTTCCAGGAATGGATAAATGTTCAAATTGGTCTGCTCAAGGTTCATTTCATACTTCCGAGATCTTTTCAACTTTTTGCCATTGAAATACCAGGTTATAAAGGGCCGAGGTTTACCAGTTACCTACAGTATTTTAAATATTGAAGATTTTATTCAAATTCAATCATAAAAACTGAAGATTATTGGGAAAAAATTTTCTCAATTTTTTAAATGTATTTATTCCGAACTTGAAAGAAATCAATAAAGAAAAAGAACCTCACAGTCAAGCCGAACAGTGGTTCCTTCACGATACGAACGATCTTTGGGTCTCAAGGTGAATTTTGGTGCAGCAGGAGCGTCATGAATCTGACGTGGAAGCCGAGATCTTCTATAATTATTCTTGAGGGTGAAATATCTCTTGACTTTAAGGAAAAAGAAAAACCATATAGCAACAATGAAGAAAAAAATTCCATTTAAAAAAAACTTGCCTAATGAAAGTTGCATTGTAATCTACCGCGCACTGCAATTCGCCCAATAAAACATCAGAATTTAAAGAAATTATACCATTTGATAGTACTTTAATTCCTTTCGTATCATTATCCACTTTTTCTCTTCTTCAAGTTATCATACATTCAATTTGATAGATAGGATGAATTCATATTTAAGACTTTTGTAATTAATAGTCATTTCTTGTATTTCCAGCTGATAACTTTCTAAAAAAACTTTTTTTTCTGTTGCTTTTTATAATTCACATCCACGCTAAGATTCATTATTGCTTCATCATTCTCTTATCAAAAAGGATTGAAGATTTCCCGGTGTCTCTACTTCGGTATTTTATGGTTGGCTTTCCGGAAATGAGTGGATATTAAGAGATATGAAAGTGCGGTACACTTTTACATTTCTTCTTTGAGTTTGAGAAAGTTACTTGTAAATGAAAGTAACTGGTGCTTTAGCGATTTTACACTTTGCACTATGATTATTATCCAGCAGTTCCACATCAAAGCATCGAAGATCATTGCTTTTCAGTGATAAAAATTGCCAATGGCGAAGTGCATCCGGATGGTGACATATTGGTGACACGCTGCATCGTTGATGAATAAAGTCAATCAATGGTAACCACCTGAAATGATAACAATTACACATATTTATTACTTAGAGCTCCTTAAATGCTCAATCCACTTCTCGAGCACATATGACCGAATTAAAACTGTTGAATTCAAAAAATTATTAGTCTACTTCACTATTGATGATACTGATACTTTAACATTGAATAATACAATCAATGCATATCAGAAGTAGAATTTCTAAGCAATGTATAAATCATGCACGGAAAATTTTTGAAGAATATTATTATCCACTGAATGAAAAACATCTTATTATTATATTTGGATGAAAAACAGCATGAAATAGCATTTAATCATTTTTACAATATTTATTAAACTATTGCAAGAAAGTTGCATGAATTGGGAAAAAAAAGCGATCAGAAAATGTAAGTGTATCATGAAATATATTCCGAGAAGATTAATATAAATGAGAAGATGCTATTATAATCAATTATCATACTATGAAATACTTCAGCTATTAATACCTGAAAGTTATGATGGCATTTCATTGCAAATTCTAAGAAATTGCAACGGTTTGAAGTCTTAAAGAGCGATTTTTTCCTCTTCAGCCCCTAATGATTTGAAGAATGTTAATTTCGAAAACAAATCAAAATAATAAGGAATATTACTGAGCTCTTTTGCTCTCGAACTATATCATTAATTAATTTTAATTCTGCAGTGATGAAATAATTTATACCTGCAATCGCAGTTCAATGGATTACCGTTCAGAATGAGTGTTTCCAGCCTCTTCGAATAGTCAAAAATATGTTCTGGAAGTGTCTGAATAGCATTATCGGCTAAATTCAGCAGCTGAATATTTGGCATATTCCATAATAGTTGATGGTCAATGTAATTAATACTGTTGATTGATAAATCAACATGATGTAGATTGGTAAGATGACGGGAACTGAACTTGGGAATTGATTCCAGCCGGTTTCTTGCTAGCAGTAGCTTTCTAAGCTTCAAAGTTTCATCAAATGTCTCCTAAACAATAGTTATAATAATTCAAAACATAAAACTTTCATGAGTAAGACGAGTCAGACCATGGCTATTTCAATCATTTTTGTATAACATTGAAATTTTTTATCTAAATGAAAAGTCAAAAATTTACCAGTGATTGCACATACAGCAAAAAAAGCTGAAATTTGAAAAGGTTAAAATTTTTGTTTTAGAAACAAAATTCTGAAATAGCTTTGTTAAGAAATGCCTTTTCAAAAATATGAATTCGATTCGATGAAATCAACAGAAATTCTAATTTATTCAAATTCTTGAAATCACTCTTGGAAATCTTCGTTATACGATTGTTTCGCAGATCTAACACAGTGGTATTTGCTGGTAAATGTCGGGGTACGGTAAATAATGATTGTCGACGGCAATCAATCACTTTTTCGTAGCATAGACATCGTTTTGGACAGTTATCCACTACTGCTTCATCGATTAACAGTAGCACGAGAAATGATAGAAATGATAACCAACACATTGATGAAAGAGCAATCTTGTTGACAATTGAAAACCGCGCAGAAATACAAATTACTTTCGCCAGCGCATCTGGTTTCAAATCCTGAAAGTCAGAAAGCGAGACAATAGAATGATTGACCTAACCCATACTTCGTGGTTGTCCAGTTTACTGCTTCTATAACGTTGAAAGGACTCAAATTGATGTTATCAAGCATTCAAAAAGAAATAAAATTAGTCTTTCAAATACTTTGAATTTGCGGAAATTCCAAAAACCCATTCTCGATACTGGGAACAATAAAAAATGCATTCAGTTAAAAAAGCATATCTCTCAGACTCAACAAATGGTGCTCGCTTTGTACGCTACTTTCTTGAACAATGAAGTTGAAGCTCTTGACCAGTTGTTCTTCCATTTCTCAATACGAGCTGCCTTTATTCGCTTGATTGATACTGCTCAGCCAATAAAATAAATCTCTCTCTCTCTCTCTCCCTTTTTCCTTACTTCTTGTTTTTAAACTTTTCAATAAAATGTAATAAAAGAAACTTTAGTATTGAATGTCAGCATATTCCACTGATTACATCTGCCATATTATCTCACGAGCAAGTGAATAAATTTCCACTAAAGATTTTTTTCTTTTGTTTATATTTAGATTATTCGGAAAGGAATATTTATTCAAGATTCAATTAAACCGTTTAAAAAGATGATAATTTCGATTAATTCAACAAATTTCTCATTTCATTAAAAGTTAATTTGATTCTGTTTTCGATAAATGTACTGAGCGTCTGGATTTCTTCTAATAATTTTAAATCAGACTTTGTAGCAAGACTCTATGTCAACAGAACGTATTGCTTACAGTGGCAAGTAGCTTCCACAAGCAAATCCAAAGAATTTCAATAACAACTTGCTAAGTAATCTACTGCCTAATGCTTTTTTTATGACATAAAGCTCAATGTTTATCACAAAATATCTGCCATATTTAAAAGAAATAAATTTCGCCTTGTGAAGATTTCAAAAAGGTTCACAATATTTGGAAAGCGTGATTTGTAACAAAATGGAATTTGTTTTAATAATTTAATCATTATATAAATTCCATATTGATAATTTAGTATCCTTCGAACAAACAAACAGTAATCGTTGATTATCAATTTTAGTCCAGCATAAATAATTGATAGTTTCAAAGTGAAAATCTAAAACAGCTCGTATTGCTCCTGTTTTTACGGAATTTATACGTACTGTTCCATTCCAGTAACCAGAAGCAAGCTCTCTGCCGGAATTTGAAAAGGATAGAGAAGAGCAACCACCAGCTCTGCAAAAAACTTTTTACTACAAAGAGCGAACATTCGTAATGAAAATATGTCAAGCGTTATTTTCTTAGATAGTTTGACATTGAACATTCTAAAATACTCTCACTTAAGTAATTAGACCTACAAAAAAATTTTTACTTATAAATATAATACAAAATCTAAACACCAAGAAATATAATCACATAAACTATGAAGGCATTATTAAAATAGCAATTGATTTATGAAACTGAATTTCCAGATGTGAATACTTATCGAATGGAATGTTCAAGAAATATTATTTTATTCAAATACAATTAGATAATTTCCTTATAGCTATTTCGGATACTTCGCATAATAAGTATATAAGTATTCCATTCGACAAATATTCATCCAACTTACAGCTCGATTAAAAACTTACTTTTGCGGAAACAAAATTTCCTTGTCATTAGTAATTCCATTCATTCTTATATTGATTAATATCAATGGCGACTTAACAGATGACACGGCTAATGTGTTAGCAAATAATGAACAAGCAAGAACAGGTTCGGAAAAAAGTTTTTTCTGAAACACGCTACATTAAATTAGATAGGACCAACACTTGGAATAAACAAAATTACTTCGCTCACAAATCGTTGACAAATTAATCAGTCGAAAACTAATAAAAGTTAGTTAATTTTGCAATTACTAATACCTCATCTATGATACTGAAATCTTCAATATTCACAATTTTTACGTCTCCAGTTTCGAAGCCACAAGCCAAATATCCATTATCCGATATGGCGAATGCCATGAAAGCGGTAGCATCATCAAGAGACCAGACTCGAGAGATTTGCTCTGTTATGTCGGCGAAAACGCCAATTAAACATTTATCATTCTTAAGATAAATACAATCATATATCTTCAGAAAAAAAAAAAAAAAACATGAAAATGAAATGGAAACAAAAGCTGTAGAAAGACAAAACAGAACTGAATTAGAAGTACCTGAAGAAATGGACAAAATAATTGAGATCTATGGCAAAATGCACCGCAGAAGCCGTAGAATTCTGTTTGTATTGTTCGTATGAGACAAAAGCTTAAGATCTGAATAATGAAAATTAAGAGAGAAAAAAAACGATTTCTACGAAAAATGTTTCTAAAATACTTAATTTAGTCGACTAAATGTAGCCCATAGCCTTACCTCTTACTTTGTTTAATGGCTGTTTTTTGGATAAATCGGTATTTCTAACTACCCTAACCTTTAATATTTCATGTATACAAATAATGAAAATCTTAACCTTCGAAGTTCTGTCTACCGAGAACAATAAAATTGCATAAGCACGAATATGTATAAATATACAATCCTTTGTAAATTGTCCGACTGATACTACCGATCTGCCATTCGGATCGACTGGAATACAAGCGAGAAAATATAATCAATTACACATTCTGAATCCATCCAAACCCTTCTTATCATTAAATAATCAAAGAAAATTACTCGTACCGATAATATCATCAAATGTCGCCAAAAAAAAAGTTAAAAACCGTCAAATCCATCAAGCGCAAAAAATTTTAATTCAATTAAATTGAAAAATTTGTAATGCGGGATCAAAAATATACTACCGAAGTTTACACGTCCTTGACAATTACTTTTTGTCAATAATTACCGAGCTGGAATTAGTCTATTTACCATTAAAAGTTTAGTCAATGTGAAAACATTTTTATAAAGTTGCTTTGCTATGCATAAGGAATCTAGCACAATGCGTGTTAACTCCATATATATTTCTCAATACTTGAAGTAATTCTTCGAAAATGTTTTTATTGAAGGAGGATAATAATGAAATTTACTAATAATGTAAAGAAATATACCTAAACTATATTTCAGATATACTTAAGTGAACAATATTATGGTTATTAAAAAGTCGAAACTAACTATAGATTGTGGAAGTGCATAAATGAGTTCTGGGTGAAAACAAGGTACACTTTCCACATGTGGTACCAACGGCCAAATGAGATTCATTGTCTACTGAGACAATTGCGGAACATGAAACACCGCCCAAGAAACCGTAATGAACAAATAATGGAATCGGTTTCTTCATTGTTTTCGACATATTCGTTTATTGTAACTCTCAATTCTTCATTTTTCTTGATTCTACAATACAGAATTTACATATATAAATTGCACTACATGTCTCACATGCATCAGGAATTGTTAAAACCATTATTTTAGTTTGCATTGTATATCCATCAAGCTAGCTTACTAACTCTTTGGCAACCAGCAAGCGCTATTTGAACAATTTGGATAACATACCTAAAACTCATAAGCTCTATATCATTTTTTGAAAATTGCTTCATATCCCAACAAACATTCTCATACGCCCTTTGATTGTACGACCAATATCCAAAGCCTGCTTATGATTCGTTATTTCAATGAAAACATAATTTGCATTTCCATTGAAATCCACAACTACATAAACCAGTCTGGCTTGCACTACTGCTATGAATTTAATCACTATTGAACAAAACTCTTTACACTCCTAATATATCCTTAAATATCACTGAAGGAAAAGTAAATCATTAAATCATTTGCAATAAATGCAACACATTTACAGATGAACGTTTGCAAATGCCTGTAAGATTTGTAAAATAATTTATTATTCTCACTAATCAATAATTTCAAACAAAAAAAAAAAAAAAAAAACAATCACAACAGTAAACAATATCATCTGAGATCTTTATACATTCTCCTTGTTTCCCGATTTGTTCTGAAAATAATACTATAAAGATAAGCAAACTAAACAGTATTTTATATAAGATTTAAAAGATTTTATAAGATTTGAAAGATATGATAGATTTTCCTCTTATTCAAGAAATATTCATCAGTAAATAATTAGAGGATAAAAATTTATCAAAATGTATCTTACATTACATCAAATCCAAGCTAAGAAAAATGAAGGATTTTCCTTATCTTCTCGACAAAATTGTGAAATTTTTCCAAGTCAGAAATATTTTTTATGGCTTGGATTCATTCATTAAAACTTCTTTTTTCATATACAAGTATCGCATTATTTATAACCATATAATTTATGAAGTTTATTTGTCCAGTACATATTTCTATGAATAAAAAGTGATGTCTGCAATATAGCCCGAAACTAGCGAAAAAAAAAAGATAAATAATTTTGTCCATTAAGCCAGCTATTTTTTTAATCATCTTTATCTTTCAGTACATCCTTGTTCTCTTCTTTAAAATGACTGTAAAAAAATCTGTAACAGATGATTCTGTCTTTCCCCTCATTCAGATAAAGTTATATAGTTATAGTTAACTTTTTATTCTCTCATAAAGATTTTGTGGAAGACAGCTGATTATACTTCCTTTCTTTTCTAGTCAATAAGGGGCTGATCCGAAATTCATATGATGAAAATCATTTGTTACGGACAAATCCAATTGAAGAAAGGACGAGAAAAACAGTGCTAAAATATTCATAATAGCTATCATACTTCTGAACAAATTTTTTTCAAAATAAAGCCTCTTTCGCAATATATAATTTCTTGACTTGAAGTTTATTCGTTAAGGACATAACACAGTAATATGACAAAAAGATGAAAAAAAAAAAAAAAAGAACTATCATATTAGAAACGATCTCTACATAGCAGAAACTGCTAATCACTGGTTATCATCTAATAAATCCATTAAGTAAAGAAACCATTTGGCCAAAAAAAAAAAGAAAAAAAGAATCTTCAAATTAAGAGAAAAATCAAGAAAGATCAAACTCACCAGTCGATTTTCCATAATAATTTCCCGAACATGATGATCAATTTTTTTCTGCTGATGCGCTGATAATGATGGGACATAATCTCGTAATGAACCCAACACATCGGTACCTTCTTTCCGCGACTGTTGCAACAACTCGTCAAATTCGTTATTTGTTAAAACTGTTAATATTGTCTGAAATTTCAAAGTGACTTCTTTTAGTAGACCATATTTTAAGGTCTACAAATGTAAATTTTCAAGACAGACTTTAGGATAAGCATTTGTGTCCCTAAATGTAAATAATTAGATGCAAGCATCTGAAATTATTTACCCAAATTCAAGACAAAGTATCCTTAATATTTGCTGCACCTAAAAGTCTAAAGACAAAAAAAACCCTTTCTATAAATTACTAAATTAAATTATTTTTATTCAATATCTCCACAAATTAGGTATATGGATTGAATTGCTGAATAAATGGATAGAATAATATCCTCCAGGGTTGCAAAATCCTTAACCGTTTAACCTAGATCAGCATGTTACTGAGTGCAAATATTTTTTACTCTTTATGAAGAAAGATCAAGATTACAAAATATATACCCTTATTAGTCGATGATTTCAGAGAAAAAATACGATTTTTTAAAAAATAACTAACAAAATAAGAATGTGGAGCATTCGCAACAACACAGCGTACAAAATGGGGCCATAAATTTGGATCATTCTTCCATGGTTTTTTGTTAGCAATCTTCACCAATACATTTGAAATAAAGCCACCAAGAGCAGGGAAATTTTTATGTGAACGCGTAATAGTGTAAAATAATGTTTCTGAGAAGATTTCATCGTCGCAGAGTTGATCTATTGCTGAACCTATAGCATCCTTTGATGCTGTCAATTGCGTTAATAAAACATCGATATCTGAAAATGCATTATACTGTATTAAGAATAACTTTTTTCATGATATAATTCACAATCATTCATCCCATATTTCATAGAAGAAATGGATAAAAAAAAAAATGGATGAAAACTGGCAAAAATACAGCTAATACAATAAACAATAAAATTTAATTAACTAGCAACAAAAATGTGTCCTAGCAGTCCTCACTGTCTTCTCTTTATCGCAATAAAAAGCTAAGCTATAAACTGAACAATTATCGTGTTTCAAAGAAAAGACACTGTGACTACTCAGTATAATAAAAACTAACTTTGCAACAATAAGTAATTCTCTTCTTCATTTTCGGCATGGATTTTATGCAGCGCCACAAGTAGTTCACCTGCACCCATTGGATGAAGGCCGGTTTTGATACCTGGAATTTATCAATCAAAAGAATTAACAATGGTGATAATTAAAAATAATCGTAGTTATAACTTCGAATTAACTCGACTTACTTCTTCCAGCCAAGAGTTTATTGAATACAATAGGTACTGACTTCTGATTGACCGGCGTGAGAACAAACTTTGGTAAAATGTTTAATATTTGATCCTGAAAATTATCATATTGAGCAGCACATATAAATCAATAAAAATGGAGAAAAATCAATAAAAATCCACCAATGTAGAACCTTTCAAATCATATTTTTCAGGCAATGATTTTTTTTAAGTATCAATCTTCCGCTTTAAATCATGTAAAATAGGAATAAAAAAAAATTTTTCCTGGCAATATCAGTTCAAAGTCATAACAGATAGGCAACCTTATCCAGACCGCTCAAAACCGGTATCATTGAGCGAACATCAGTTCTTCCCTGTTCATATAAAGCAGTTATCCTATTTACAAGATCTTGAGTTGGAGGATCTAAAACACGAAGTGAATTAATTTTTTTGAAATTAGAGCAGATTCCGGATAGTCATTAGTTGGAGAAAAATTTCTTAAAACTACACCATACATTAACAAACAAATAATTTGCAAAATGTACTTCTTTCAGTGAGAAGATGTACTATTCTAGCAGCAAATGTTTCAGCCCCTTGCGGACAATTTTCAATCATTTCCAATAGATGCTCACTTGTTGCACCCATAGATTTTATGGCACTGTCAATTGTGCGCAATATAAGCTGAAAATATAGTTCTTCTTTCGAAGAAACAAATTTTATGAAGATTCAATGCATGTTAGGATTTAAATATTTTAATAATCTTAAGCTTTTAAAATAACCATTGCAGTAATGAAGACAAGGTATTGGAAATGTTTGCGAAATGATATAAAGTAGAAAGAGAAAATGTCAAAATGATAACTTATCCACGTTACCATTATTAACTAATGAAACAAAAAAGCAACCTTACCTTTTTTTTTCAAAAAATAATTTGAATTTACTGAATATATCTAAAAAAAATTTTAAACCAATTCTTTTTTACTGTTCTTCTATACACTATGAATGTTGATAAATGATAAAATCATATAAAAACAAAGGAAAATAAAAATTTATCTAATAAAGATTTTAGCTTTACCCGCTTTATATCATTTGAAGATTTCGCATAAACAGCAGCCAAAATATGTATCAATGAATGGTCGAGAGGAAGAATGGATAAAAATAAGTTTAGGGTAACGCGTATTGCTGCGTCATCCCACTGGGGCTTGGCATCTTCTTTTTCATAGGCATAAAATTGAGGTGGTGGACCTGGCTTTGTGCAATAATCTATTGAACAAATTAAGTGTTCTCGGACATCTCCTCTGAAAATAAAAATAAAACTGATATTCATATTTCCAAGATTTTTCGAGAATATGATAAATTATAATCATAAATCTTAGCAAATATCAAGAAATGCTCGCCTGACGTAATCGATTTGACACAATTCTTTTACTGTTTCAACACTTTGTGTACGAACATCAACCCTGTCACTGTATGGGAAGTCAAGAAGTATACACAGCAATTCATTGCGTTGCCTTGTTCGGGTTAAAATTAATTCACGCAAAGTTGTCATCCCAAACGCTCCAAATACCTGCAGTTCTTTTGGAATCCATTTCAAAAAACCGCTAGGATTTTTGTGAGTTGTCAAAAATTTTTGTTAATAAAACTTCTCAATTGCACACTGTGGTACAAAAAATTAACACCTACCAAATCAAGACAAGCAGTTCGTAACCATGCAAGAGACTGAGGTGTTAGGAGAGGCGCTTCCAATAAGATTTTGTGAAATAGACTGTAAAGAACAAAATCAAATTTGCAGATGCGTCAAAATTTGTATTTTTATAATTCAGAAAAAATAAATAGAATTTGGAGGAGAATATTACGTTTCTTTATGTTCTCCTCGCTCATATAATGTCTTCAATAAATTGCACAATACAGCATTATAATGTTCGTAACGCCGAGATTCACTGTGATATCCTTCTGTGGCATAAGAAGTACGACATAAGGAATATCTAAATGGTTAAAAATAATTTTTTTTTTCTGTTAGTAAATAAGCTAGATGCACTCTGCACAAAGTATACAAATGTAAAAAGCATTTTTACAGTTTCAATAAAAATTATCAACAGTATACCCTTGAAACTGCGCATAAAGTTCTGCTATCCACAGCAATGCCAGCTCAGTTCGTGATTTTTGTTCTTGTACAATAAAATTCATTAGTAGATCATCAAATTCAGCACACGAATCATGATCGAGACGTGTTACAAGCCTGACCAATAGTTTCTGTTGTGCAACACCAACACCACCTTGGATTGCTCTTTCTAAAAATAATTCATATGTTTCAAAAAATAAAAGTAATAAAGTTAATATAGATGTTATCTGCACAGAATGCGCAAATATAAAAAGAAAACAAAACGTATAATTTCTTTCCTAAATATTTTGAAAAATCGTTAGAAATACAAACTAACTTTAAGATAGTTAATACCCATTAATAATTTTTAACTAAAAAAACTAGAATAAAGAAGGTAATGGACCACGCACTTTCATTAGCTAGTATCCGTTGAAATGCAAAAAGAATAAGTTTCAGCGATTGTTCACGATCTAACTCTTTGGTAATAGAAAGTAATCCAAATTGAATTTTCTGTTTAGCCTTCGTTAATAAAGCCTGAAAAAAAAAAAATAATACTTAGTTTCTGGCAGACCAGCAATTAAAAAGAACACAAAATGATGGATACTTTGCAGTGAACATTTCAAAACAAACTGCTGGCAGTACAGATTCAGACTGTTGCGTTTCATTTTGCTGTTTCGCAGTAAACTGATGCACCGGAGCCGATGGAATTACGGTACCTTCCATTCTCGCAATTTGACGAGCTAAAAAAATTTTATTTACTAACTCTTCTAGAGATTTTAAAGACTGTATGGCCAGGCGTAAATTACTCAACCCGAAACTACAACAGACGAGTGGATGGCTCAAGCAGCTTTTTCCAGAATAAAATTGATTATACAAATTCAGTTCATAAACAATTTCGTAAATACTTGGTTTTTTTTTTAATAAGCAGTACTCAATTTTCTATCATTTGTTCACATTACTATTATTCATGTATTATTCTGTGATTTTGAGTCTAAGAAAATATCGATACACTGTTGTTGTTTTTCTGCTCGAATTTTCTCGATTCCTGGACCTAACTCCATGCTAGTTAACTGTGTTGCAATCATACGTGACAAATGACGAGTCTGACTTTCTGAGTCAGCTGCAGCAATAGGAGTGTATGATGACTGGAATGCTGCAGGCATTTCATCTGGAAGTGCTACCTGGAAGTACAAGTAAAATCTTTGAAGGAGAGGTGATTTCACTTTGTTCAAGTAGATATCACTAATTAGTTTATTAACTAAAATACGATTTACAATGTAATTATAAAGACTACTAGTAATATAATTAACTTACAAGAGATATAAGAACTAAGTCTGTAATCAGTTTTGGTTTCAATCGTTCGTAAACAAATTGGGCTGTAATATCAATAGCAGACTGAGTCTGACTTTCTTCCATAGACATGCTTGGACCTGCTTCGTTCCCGTATTCTTCATCATCCTCTTTTTCAACGGCTGTTGGGATTTCCCCGACATTCTACAAAAATGATATAAGTGAGCAAATTGAAAAACTCTCATATATGTCAATAAGAACAGCGCAAAAAATACCGCTTTCATATGCTATTTTCCACAAATCATATAACATTTCTGATGACCCAGTACAATTAATAATCCAATTATCCAATTTCAAATTTCTCTGCTCTTAGTTAACTTACTAAGACAACTGGAAAAAAAATTACTGTTATGAAAAATATGGTTATAAAATGATGTTGCATATCATAATAATAAATACATCTATAAAAATCTCACTTTCATTCTTTTTACTTCCGGTTCGTCATTACTTTCATTATTTCGATGAGATTTTTTACGCTGTTCATTCGCAGAAGGTAATGCGCGTAAAACTTCCTAAAAGTCATAGCAAAATTAAAGTTGTTAAAGAAAGAATAATAAGATGCTTTCATTATAACAGTTATTTCTGGTACTGCCTACTTAATCGGACTTCAACTATAATATCAATTTTTAAACATAGCCTTACTGGATGAGAATATTTTCCAAAATAAACTTGCAATTACCGATTGTGCAGCTCCTAAATCTGTTAATAGTGTCATTATTCTTGGATGAAATGGTGTACTACTAGAATGTCGCAGAAGGCGTAAAAGATGCATTTTCAATTCCTTGCGCACACTTTTCACTTGACTTGTTGCCAAAGTTGGAGGAAGATTGACGTGCAAAGCTTCCAGAGCTCCTAAAATTCCTGCATTATATTAACTTCACTCAAATCAGAAGAAACGCAATTCGCGAAAATTAAATCACAGTTGCAATTCTTCATCTCATTTGAATAAATGTTAAAAGCTATTTGATAAAAGGAAAAAAGGAGTTAAAAGAGGATAAAAGCTATTTGGTAAAATGAAAAAATCACTATGAGACATGAAAACAGAGGAATTTCAAATAAGATATATGCAATAAATTTCAATAAGATACACGCAATAAATGTCATAAGATACATACAATAAATTTTAAAATCCATACCAACAACTCTTTGCATGAACTGCGGACGCTGTTGAGCGATATTGCATATGCAGGTCAAACAAGTTAACAAATTGAGTGAAGATATATGTGCCGAAGAAATATGATCAAGCAACGAATTAAAATTTAACATCGCTTCACTTTCCATTTTACGATATGAAATAAATCGATGGTCGCGGCCAATTTCGTTTAAGCACATATTGTCACCACGACCTTTTTCACTTTCCTGAAACGAACAGACTCAATGAAGTATAAGGATGTATTAATGAAAGCATAATTTGAGAATATGATGTTAAAATAGTTAGGTCTGAAGAAATTTTGCAGAAAAAAAAAACGATTTGAAAAATCAGCTTACTTCCGTACGTAATGTTTGCGCAAGGATTACAGCTTCCAAAAATCTAATAGTTTGAGTACGTATGCTGTAAACATAGAGTATTTATGAATTGTAAAATCGATAAAGAATTAATTGGAATAAAGTCAATAAAAAAATTAAAGAAGAAAATTAAATAAGACTTCACACCAGTAAATATCATAAAAACCATACCCTTCATTATCAGAATCGATATGCTGCATGATACGTCCTTTCAGCACCGAGAAAGCTTCCCAACATCGCTCGACTTCAGCATTGCGTGATCCAGCTGCCCATTTTAAAACAAATGGGTAGAGCTGCGAGCATACTGTGATTACCTTGAAATGATTAGAATTCTCGAGACTTTAGAAGAAAAAACAAAAAAGTTATCTCATTAAGTTTATAGTTGATAAAAAGTAAGGTAGCATGCATTATTAAAATGCTTCTTTTCAAATAATCTAATGTTAATAATAGCTGCTTTATTTATAGGACTGGTTTAGAAATAAAATCTATAGCTAAAAACTTTACCTTTTTGATAACGGCAACTGTTCCTACACCAGCAACTTGAATGAGATATGAAAGCGAGACAACAGCCTTTTTCATTATTTCGCAATCCTTCTTACTATAATGAAATAAAAGTTATGTAGGACAAAGTTGTCTGAAGAAATTGCGAAATATTTCGGATTCTAAGCAGAAAGTCTTAACACACCAAGCTTTCTCAATAAAGGATGCAACGAAGCAACGCATTTTGGAGTCATTCTCCACCACAAATTCGAGCATTTCATCGAGGAAGTTGTCAAGGAGAGAACTGCTCTTATCTCTGTGTAATAGCAACTCCTGAGCCTATAAGTAAAAATAAAATACAAATGACATGCCCTTAATCAAGTGCCATGAGAAAATTTTGCGAATTTAGGACAAATTTAAAAATATAACTGGACATTATCTCAATTCTTAGTTCTTGTCAATTTAAATAGACTTAGGAAAAAATAAATGAAGCATCAAATCAGCGCTTAACTCTATTTCATATAAATAACCACAAATCTATTACAGTCTAACAAAATTGATTTCAAGTTTCCTGTATACTTCTGTTCTTACTATTTTCACAGCCGATTTATACTCCCTTCGCTCTCATATCTGAATTAGAAATAAATACCCTATAGAGATGTTTGATACGAATATCCACTGAATCACCAGACGATTGATGGGCTTCACGTATTTCATTTCCAATCTGAAAATAATTTTCATCCGAATTTTAATATCTTGTTGATGATGCAGATTGCCCTCTTTCTTGGAATAATATCGGTAATTATTATGAGATGCAATTCAAACTTCCAGCAGGAAAAAAATATGTCTAGGACTAAGAAGTAGAAATAGTCTATATGAGAGTGTTTTGGTATAGACTAACCTCTTCGCTTATATTCTCACCATCCGCCATCTTCATTATATTCCCGTGATCTTTCCTTCACAATCAGCTCCTTCCTTTAAATAATTACACATTTTTGTATATCTGATAAAAAATGCTCTTAGCATAAGGTAATTTTCACATCCATTTTCCCTAATCTTTGTTTAGTACAAATAACGGATAGTAAAAATAGAAAGACCAAAAGTACAAATGAAACTTTGAATAGGTGAAGTATACAAATATAACAATCTCTCTGAATTTCTCGAAAGAAAATTCAGTGACGGAAGAGGACTGCTCTTTCCAAATTCTAAATTCTAAGCTAAAGAAACCCCGCGCCACCTTTCCCACGGTCAACCATATATTTACCACCAAGTACTTCTCCCTTTAGTTCGTTTACTGATTTTTGGCAATTCACACCCAAACCGCAATGACTATGGGCACGAAATAGTTGCATTTAAATTCGATATTTTAGTAAAGAGGATATATTATGTTGCGTAATATATTTGCAAATTTTAGGAAAATGGCTGCTGCCAAAACTGATGGGATTAGTTCGAGTTTGTTCGAGAAATTGGACAGTAAATTGAGTAAGTTTGATTTTATTATATTCTAATAGATGGAAACATTGAGTACAGTACATTTTTTAGCGGCAGTTTGCTCATCCATCCACTCAGGCAATTATCTCGTATAAAACATTGATTCACTTTCAAATATACCATGTTTTACCGAGTAATTTGCAGTCGGGATTATGTTTAGAAAAATAATATTACTAAAGAAATCAAGTGAAATTAAACAAGATGAAGAAATGATCAGATTTAGATACCGTTCGATCTAATCGTTCATTAGTTGCTGCCAATCAACAGCTTCGCATTCAGCTTGCATTCGCCAAAGCAGAAATCAATCGATTGCAAACTGAAATCGTTAATTTACAAAGCCGAATTGTCGGACTTGAATCATCGAATGATGAGGGACGTATCGAAATGATTGTGAGAAAGCGTTTGCAGGCACGCTTTTTTTTTTTTTTGTTTGTATAATTTCAGACTTGCTAATGAATCATTAAATTAAATAAATTAGTCAGGCTCAGATAGGTGGATTGGGAAATGCGGGATAAGGTAGGGAGAGCTGTTATTCATAGTTATTCGAGCTATTTTATATGGTTATTTCCTCTATCGAATGAGCAAAATTGCACTATTTTCTTTTTCCTGATAGAGAGTACCTTTGCAACAGTATATATATATATATATATATATATTTTTTTTTGTATCCATTTTAAAAAAATTACAAGGATTAAATAAAGAATTAACTTATTCTGCAGCAAAGGGTACAACACTTAAAATCCATAGCTAACCGAGCTGTGCAGTATATGAAGAAAACAGAAGCAGATTTTAATCATGCAGCAAGTCGCCTCGACTACGCTTTGTTAGTAAAATTTATTTTTGTGTGTTGCTTACTCATGAATCTCACTGCTTTTGTTTTCTTTATGATGAAAATTTTTGACTTTTAACTTTTCCAGTAATTTCGACGGTGCTGTTTGTACAGACGAATGTAATCAAAGTGTTTTAGTGCCATCATGCGAAACAGGTCCCTTGATCATTCTCTGCTACTTTTTCTTTTTCATAGTTTATAAAATTTTACTATGTTTTTTATGGAGTTGAAATGATGAACATAGTTTAAGGAGATGAAATCGTTGGGCGTCATATGCAACGGCCATCATCTATACTTGAAGCTGTAGAGGAAGTGAGTTATTTGTTTTCTCAATTTTTTAATATTTTCTGTTTTCTTAGATAATCATAATTTGAATTTAACTATTAATGTGCATTCGTTTCTTCCTATTAGCAGTATTTCTATATTTAGGATATATACGGTGAGATGGATGAAAATGAAGAAAATATCATTTCTGATAAACATCTAATCATGCCTGCAAGTGGTGATAGGTTTAAACCGGACGTTCGTAAATCTGGCCGTAATAGTCGGCGACAAACTTTTTTCATCAAAAAGGAGCCTTATGAATTTGGTCAGCATTGCTATTCTGATAGAACTTATAACGCCTATATGATGAAGCTTCAAAAAGATTTTCAAGTTCTTTCTGTATTTTTATTTTCCCAGCAAAACTTCCAACAAAAATTCATTAACCCATTTGAATTTCAAATATAGGAAATTTTTATAGATTTATGTGTTTTTAGAAAACAATATCGAGACCTCTTTTGTTGAAGTATCCATTCCTGAAACAAATCAGATTTCATCATTCTCGACTCAAAATGATGAAGGTTGTTCATCTTTATGAATCTATTGAAGATTATTTCTGTTTTGAGTTTTAATTTTCACTCGAAGTTTTTAAAGTATTTGAAATAAACAAAACCGAAATTACATTTCAGATCCACAAGCTTTTGCTGTTCTGACGGAGTCTATAACGCCTACTACGAGTTTTGAGTCCGGAACCTCTACCACATTCTCTAACCCTGAATCATCAACTACTTGCTGTAGCTCTAGATTCTCTACACCGAAGACAGCGCATGTGAAAATTAGACCAGCGAAAAACTCAATGAATAGCCAGATTAAGAAGTCAGAAGTTATTATGTATACTAAAAAGAAGAGAAAGATTTCCACTAACGAAACTTCAAAGTACGTTGATTGTTTAGATAATCTGAACAGTACCAATTAAAAATATTTTGATTTTTTTTTTTTTTTTTTTGGATCTCTAATGTTTTTTTGTTATAGAAGATGCAAAAGAAGCTCGGATAATAATACAAAGTCTTCGAGAGAAATGAATAAGTTATTGATGACACCAACATCTACACCTGGCCTTCCCAATGTGATAAATTCAAGTGAAGGTCTCCGACACAAACGTGCTGCTGCAGCGAAGATATTATCTTTCAAAGAGCCAAACTTAATGACTAAAATGCGCAATTCAAATGTTAATTGATGCATTAGTACAGATATGATAGAAAAAAGGATAGGAGGAAAAAAAAAACAATTTAGAAGATACGAACTACTTTTTTTTTTGGAATCTGTTATTTGAGTCGAGATGTTAAATAGTCATTTTAATTATTATGTATTATTTTTAACTGTGTTTTGAAGAAATGTATGCAAGCAGATGATTTTTAAACGTTCAATTTTTTGTTTTTCATTACGATGAATTGTGATTTTTTAACTATGTTTGTTTGAAATAGGCAAAGCGAAGTAAGCTTTTCTTTACATTTTACGTGTTATCATATGTTTGACTGCACATAAATCGTTTCTTTAAAAATTTATTGAGTTATTTAATCTACGTTGGCTAAAAAAGAGAACCGTACTTACTGAGCTATTTGCGTATTCTGGATGAGTTGCTATTGCAAGTACCTCTACAATACGACTTATTTGTCTTAAATAAGAAGAAAAAGATTCCTGGTGCTCAAAGCATATGTCGAAATGACTGAAATATTAAGGAAATCTATTTCTATATGACATAGTATCAATTTGTTGATGATTCCCGAAGTTGAAGGGAAAGTAGAATAGAGATTCGTATTTTAAAAAAATGAAATCTGTATTTTTGCTTGCCTCAGATTTGGTAACCGTCATTTAGTCGTCTAGCGCGATCCTTTTTTTTGCTTTATGTTGGTAGTTTGTACACTATATCGTTGTTTGAGAAAGATTTACTCCTTGATATCAATTAATTCAGAAGTTGAAATGCAAAGAAACTAGCTATATTTTCTCTTATTTGGTCATTTTACATTTTACTTCCATTTTTTGAAGGAAATTGCTGCCATCACATTTACAAAATACTTGTCACCACTTATTTATCCTTTATTAAATAAATGGTTTTCAAATTCCAATTTTGTTTTGAAAATGATTTAAAAAATTAGGCATAGAAACTACACGCTAAAGACACTGTAATTTAGGGCTAGTTCAGATACAATTCCCAAAAGTCGAGTATTTACTAATGGGATTTTTTGAAATTATCTGTAGGAGTATTGCTTCAGTGCTTTTGTAAATTTTCAGAAATGATCTGAAGATAGCACCTTAAAATGATTCGGAATATTGATGTGTATTTAAGGTTGGAGAATACAATTACAGATTGTTGTTCGAAATCATCATCATTGTTAATGCTTCGTGTAGGCGAATCTCATGTCATCTTCGAACGGGGTAGTGCGCTGTCTGAAATCTTTTATGATGATGTTAATAAAAAGGTAACAATATCAAGAAAATGATTGAAAGAAGAGTTTAAGTGGAAGATGGAAATGTGAGATGTAAATGATTATTTCATTCCCAATTAATAACTTTTTAAACTGCTAGCCTATAGAGATAGTAGCGATGCAGAGAGAAAATTCGTTTCCAATTTTTAATGAAGTTTTTTTTTTTTTTAGATTGTAACAGTTCGCGGCGAAGATGTTGTAGAAGTAAAAGCCTATGGGCTAGAATCAAATAGTACCACTTCATTTCGGTACTTTTAATTTTCAAAATTGAAAAAATCGTTGGGAATTATCGCTGTCTTTCTTTCCGAATAAATTTATTCTTTTAAATCATATTCGATTAATTTCAATGACCTCAGTCGTTTGCGTATCCTTACTGTTTTGATTTTTAGATGAACTTGCCTGTATGAAAAATAAATTTTATTTGAATTTTATTCGAAAATGATGTTCTGTTGAAAAAACGCATTTTGCAGTGATTCCAGATAATGATGTATATTTAAGATTGAAGAATAAAAGCAAAATTCGAGCTATCAAATTTTCTCCAGATAAACGCTTGATATCTGTGCAATATGATGAATCGACTATTGTAAGTTTTTTCGAAATGATGAAAACTTGAATGATACTTTTGAGTGCACAAAAGTAAGCTTCTAGAATATATACTTTGCACAGTTTAAAGATTCTCTTAATATCTTTTGAATAATAGCAAAGTAAAATCCAATTTATAATGAGTAATATAATTCGAAACAGTAAATTTCAATTAGTTTTCTGAATATGATTTTTTAATAAATTTAAGTGAAATAAAGTGAAAATCAAGTGAAAGATATCATAGACACATATCAAAAATCATTTTGTAATAGTTTTATTATGTCGAAATAACAACACATGTGTTCTATTTTAAGGATTTTGTAAATTTCATAGCTTGTAATACTGATGCCTTATCCACATGTTTCTCACAATCAACAAAAAATCGTTCAGCACACATCATAGGCTTGCAATGGATCTTGAACAGCCAGATTCTGTATATAACAAACCAGGTTTTTATCTACCTTATAATTTTTTGCGATTTTTGTTATTCGAAAACTCGTTTTTTAAGTTGTAGATGATATGCACCATTTTTCAAATCAGATGTATGTGAATTCATTTTCCCACTTACTTGCATGAAACTTTTTTTAGGGATTAGAACTATATCAAGTTAATCCAGAGAAAAAATCAGTTAAGCTTTTGAAATCGTACAATATTACGTTATATTGGTATTTATATTATGTAAGTTCTACATTTTTTTTTCTTCTGGATTTTCTGCTTGTTAACTTGGAAAGTTTTGCTAACTTCGAATTATTTAATCATTAATTGCTTTTATCTTAGTCTAAGATATGGACTAATACGATTTTAAATCACTTATTCAACCACAATTTTCTTTTAAGTAATAGATTTGAATGGTTGAGCATTCTGTTGATTATTTTCCATAATGGGAATTCTAAGAATTTTTGTGAATTTTCCATGAAAATGATTTTTTTGCATATTTTTTTAGTCTTTGTCAATATTTGATGTAAAATCTTTAGCCTTATTCTCAGTTGCTTATTGTGTCATGTGGAGTTGCCGGTGCTTTATTAAATCCTTTTGCTATTCAGGTACTCTTACTATTTTTCTGTTGATCAAGAGAAAAAATGAATTTAATGTTTCAGCAAAATTGTAATAAAGACATATATCTGATAAAAAATAATAATTCAAGTAATGATACTTTTGCATTCGTTAGATTATCGTAATTTAGAATGGAAGTATACATCGATTAATGAAGTTCGAAGTCGACTTTGGTCGTTTGAATACAAAACCGCGGTTATTGGAACGGGAAGTATTCATCATATCAATGTTTGTTGTTTTTTTTTCTTTTTTTCTTTTTCTTTTTTTTTTTTTTTTTTTTTTTTTTTTTTTTTTTTGTTTATCACTTTCATTCTTCGATTTTACGTGATATTATATTTAATATAATTCATTTTACTTTTGGAATTGTGTTCTGTGAGTTGGGTCATGACTGACCATTTTTGGCAAGCTAATTATTTAGTAAGGAATGCTTATGTAAAGGATTTATTTTCTGATCATTTCAGATGTTCAGTTCTTTTCAATTTAAAAAAATATTGCCTGACAATTTGGTTCACTCTCTCTTTGTATGCCTCTCGTTAATAAGTTTCTCTCATTGATTCACATTGCGATCTAATGAATTTGCGGATTCGTAACGTACTCATGACTTGGATTTATCATCTCAAATATTTGTAAAGTTACTTTTATTCATTGATTAATGAAAAGCTTCCCCGGCTTAGCTCAAAATGCCGACGTTAAAAGATGGAAATCTTATCACCAGCACATGTAGAGAAGTCGTAACTCTGCGATTTTTTTCAAGAAATTATGGTCTTCAGTTTTTCTCTCCTCTTTTGCTATTTTAACTGCGTATTTCATTGTTTTCATAGTTGCCCAAAAGTTCGGCAGTTTAACTTTTTTTTTCCCCCAAAATTATGGTGAATGGCTGATAAGATAGTTGACACAGATATTTTTCTGTTGTTTTTAAACGATTTGATCCTTTCAACGTACAAGTAAGTATGCAATATGTTGTAAAATATTGAAATATCAGTAATATTTTAGTTAAGACTAAAAACTTAAGTTTAGGCTCTGTAGCTGTTCATGATTCACGTATTTTTAAAGCACCATGAATCTTAATGAATAACTTCGTCCGTACATTGTTCGAAGGATAGTTCTATTATAGAAAATAATAGGAGATGAGTATGAATTTCTGTTTCATCATATATATGCTTTATCCAGGGAGAAAAAGCTATCTCATCCTGAAAAATTAATTTGAATCTTATTTTCTGATATATATTATAGATTATTGGAGGGAATCTCCAGAGAAAACCCATAAGCAGAAAGAAGCTTAATCTTTCACAACATTTGTTGAATTATATTTGTCCTCAAAACAAATATCTCAGAAGACATGACGACAATTCTCCCTTCCCGAAATATTTGAAAAAAAACAAAAAAAAAAAAAAAACAAAAACAAAAACAAAAAATAAAGTTTGCTCAAATTCTGTTTAAGTATTTTTGAGGCAGTGTGAAATATATTAACAGCTATTAATCTTTAAGCAAGTCTTACTATATTTTTTCAGTTATAATGCTTTATACATAGCAGTGTTGCGTAATGGTACTCGCGATTCCATTAGTTCTGATATTGCTTTGTATAAAATGAGTATGGATGGAATGGAAGTGCCAAAGCTTGCTCACATTTTGTGTTTGGATATGATCGGTGCTTTTGCTTTACATGGATTTGATAATTTGATTATTGTGCACCACCAAGTGAGATTTTGAATTAAAATTTAGCTGTTCTGTCCCGTTTTTTCACGGCTCATATCAGCATTATTGTTCAGAGCATAATTTCGGTGATAAGGAGTAAGAGCATTGTTTATGTTAAGAGAATTGTGGCAAGTGTCGTGTTGACCATTCATACTCGTTCTTTATTCATCTGCTGAGAATATATTCTGCTGGCACATTGATCACTGCATTTTCAGAGTTCAAAAACTTCATTAGTTTTCGATATTGGTTTAGAAGAAGTTCCGAAAGGTGGTTGCATCTCGCATCCTCTTTTTAAAACTTCATTAAGCTGTTCGGATTCGCTAAAGGCCAAAGTCAGTTACGAATTCAAACTGTACAGTCCTTCATGGGTGATGTTTCAGCCAAACTTTATTACGGATGCAAGTATTGGTGTTTTCGCATCAATTTCATTAGATCCAGTTGAAGTTGAAAATTCTGTTGAGGACAAAGTAATACTTTTACTTTTCATTCGATTGTTTCATAAATTAATATTTTATTGATATTCAGACGTAACAGAGTTCATAAAAATGAAAAAAGGAAAACTAATCTTATCTTTATACTATCGAAATTCTTTCAGTACCAGTACTTACGTTTCCTATATAATAGATGTATTCCAAAGTCAGTATTTTTGGAATATTTGAGACACTACGTGGTTGCTAATAAACTGAAACTCAAGCAATTGGCACATATTTTTAATTCGTTCGCAAAAGCGATTGCTAAACGTTCTCTACCAATTTTGAGACATAATGGTAGTTTTATTTCATATTTCATCGCATATTTCATCTCATAATTTCATTTTACATTTCCAGTAGTTCTAGTTGGGATGCAAAAGAAAGTTTTTAGTAATTTAGCCATGATCAATCTATTTTGAAGTCGAAATTTTCTGGAGGTTTGGACTGAATCATTGGAGTTTTCTAAAGGTTTTAATCGTGCTTTGTTGGGAGCGTCTCATGATTTAAAATTTTTCCAAGTGAAAAATACATTGAACTTGTGTTTTGTTTTCTTTCCTTTTTGTATTATTCGATCAAATGATGGACAAAAATATTATCTCAAAAAGAAAAAATTCTTCGAACTCTGCAGATAGTGGTGTAAAATATGTTTTGGTTGCTGAACTGTATGAAGAAATTATTATTGAACAAGAAGACATTGTGGGTAATCTATTTTTGCTACCAGATGTTTATACGTTGGATCAGAAACAACGTTTTCTGCAATATATGTTGCGCTATCTTACAGCTTTGCTAGAAAACAAATTAGAAGTGCAGGTTCGTTTGTTCAGTCATCTATCAAATCGGAAGGAATGACCGTGCAACTGGAACTCACTCATATTATTAGTCACAAAAGCAAAAATATCAAATCAATTGAGTAGGTTCCCTGCAGGCCAGAATAAGCTTAAAAAAATTGAGAAAAAATACTTACTCAATGTAATGGAATGAAAGGTCATTGATTCTATTTTCGAAGTTCTCTTTTTACACTCTCAGTCATCAGTAGAAATGGGTTGATTGATCAAGACTGTTCTTTTCTCTTCTTCCGTCTCATTTTTGGTAAAAACAAGTGAATTTCATGCATGGATTCAGATGGCAAGGAATTTATAAGTCATTCTTAAAACGAAAAAATTTAACGTGGAACATTAGAAAATTTTTGGACCTTTGTATATTTAGTGATCTAATATTTTAGCCTTATTTTCTGAATGAAATATTGGTATCCACTATGATTACAGTGGGACAGTTGGAAAGACTTCATCAGCTTCTCCTGTACCGCATTATCCCAGATTCTAAGCAACTTGTTTGTTTCATTAATATTTTTGCAATTTATTCATCATTCCAACGGTTTTATCAATTCAGTTTAGTTCTTTTTACTTTAATGTATCAAATTTTTTTTTTGTTTCAATAAAAAATCAAACTGTTTGCTGCACTTTTTATTTTAATTTTACATCACATTATTATTACACATTGTCCTTAAAGAAAAAAACTTTGCACTTTTTAAGAATATCTCTATCCATATTTTAGGCATTCCAACTTCTTTCTCATGAAGCAAAATATTTTCCATTGGTTCAGCTTGCTTTGGATATGCTCTCAAGGCTTGGCACTGCTACCGAAGAAATTGTTGAGGTTTTAATAGCTAGAAATCTGGTTGTGGAAGCTATCAGGTCGGACATACTTCAGTTTTGTCAAGTCAATTTCAAAATAAAAGGAAAAATTTCATCATAAACAGCATTCATTGGTGTTGTTTGCAGATTCTTGGAAAATTCACAATCAGCAGAAAAGATGAATGGTTTAAAACTCATTGAGAGTGCATGGAAGGAAAATCGTGTGATTCGTTATGCAGTCTTTTCGTACTTTCTTGAACGTGGTTCGAAGATTGGGAATTGCATTACGAATTGTTAGTCTCTCTCTGTTTGCATTGTTTAGTTCGCTAATGAAAAGTTGCTTTTTTGAATAAATTGAAAAATTTCTCAAAACTGGCAGATGACACAGATTTGCGATTCTTGTTATAACAAAGTAATTATTTTGTATTTTTAGCTGAGCAATTCGAAGAATTCTTGAAGAAATTTGAAGTTCTATTTGATGATGAAGAGATTGAAGCTGCTAGAAGAGATTTACACTCTATGAATATTTCCAGAAACAAAATGTAACAGGATCGAAAATTCTTATCTGGAAACAAATTATCTTTTCCGAAGTTTCGCTACATAAATTCAGTTGAATTCGGCAGTTCATACAATACTGTAGTTATGTAAACGCACAGACTTGCTCGATAACTTTTCCCATTGCCCAAGAAATCATAAGTTTTGTTATACGTTAAATTCAATTTGAAATAACTAAATCTTATTTATTTTATCCATCGCGACTGTGTCGAAATTGATTTTCCATCCATCTTCCGCATTTACAGTGCTCATCACTCGAAAAAATGTCTTGAAATGTGCACTTTTTGTTTTGGAAAATAATTTATATAGTTTATCCTAATGTTTTTTCATTTACAATTAGAATACAGGTTCACAAAATTTGAGACTTTATTACATCAATAATTCTGAAAATCTGAAAATGCCGTTGTACTAAATACATGGTGTAAAAAAGGAGTCGATGAATAAGCAAACTTGCTCTCATGAAGTTGCATTAGTCCTTATGAAGACTGAATGAAAATTATCTTTTAAAAAGCCAGAAATCACATTAAAATATAAAATAATTGAGAATTTATATCATACTTTTGAATATATTTAATATCGAAAAATTTATTTTCTGCAGCAACGTTATTAAACTTTTTTCACCTTTTTCATTCTAATGACCAGATCTTGCAAATGAAGTTTTTCGGCATGCCTAAGTGGCGTTAAATCAAAATGGTCGGTTTTGTACGGATCAGCACCTCGATCCAGCAAATAATACACCAGTTGCTTATTTCTCGATTTCACGGCCTGCAAGATATTTCCACTGGATATCCAGTTTCCTCAAATTTGTATCATAAAAAATCTATTTTCTACAAAAATAAATGACAATAGATAAGGAGTACTTATTCAAGAACAATATGCAACTGAAGAAAAAAAAAAATGCTAAAATTTACAGTATGCAGAGCAGTCCTGCCATTGTAATCCTGTTGATTTATATCGGCTCCGGCAGCAAGCCAACAATTCAATGCCTCCATGTCGCCACAACTGGCACATAGGCATAATTCAACACCTTTAAATTTGTTCAGTAAAAAACTGAAGATTTAATCGAGAAAACTGTCAATATTTTTTGAAATGAATATTATTTAAGGACCTACCTAGTCGGAGTGAATTTACAGAGAGTAGTGCTCCTGCAGACCGCAAAGTTTCAATGCAAATCTTATTTTTCAATTTTACTGCACTTACAAGGGCATTTTCGTCCCACTGATCTCTGTAAAAATAGGTCATCATAAGAAGACTTGCGGATCTATCCATCAGAAGTTTTGTATGTGGATTTTTAATACTGAAAACGTAAGAGAACCAAAATAGTTTACGAGAAGGATTGAAATAAATATGGCGAAAATGTCAAGTGAGGCTTGTAAAAAATCTAACACATGGTTATAGCCAGTGCAAGAGTAACATAACCAGCATATCCAAGGATCACAATACACATATTTCTGAACCTATTAAATGCTTTTTCATCGTAAGATCCCTTACCTGAGATGAAAACTAACACCTTGGGCCAACAGGTATTTGACAGCGCCAATGTGACCCGCACTAGCTGCTACATGTAAAGCATTGCGTCCATTGTAGTCAACAGCAGAAAGATCAACTCCGTTCTCATGAAGTGCCTTAAGCATCTCGATATCGCCACTGTTAGCTGCATAACCCAACAACTGCGGAAAAATAGCATGGCAGAGAAGCTTCATTTCATGAGAAGTACTCAGATGTAAAAACCTTGCCATTTGTGAAACTGAAATACTTCAAGTTTTAGTTAAAAAAACCTCACAGCAAAGTCGGGGGAAATTTAGCTCAAAAATTACAATAATTTTTTTTTTCTGAAAATCTACCAATTTCAAGATCTCTGAGTGGCTCTGTTTTCGTAACAGTTAATTCTCCTCTGATATTTTTTATCATCATTGCTTTCTTCTCTGAAAGTTTCCAGCAGTCTTTGCTTAATACATATGATAATTTCGTTAATGCTGCTTCTGTAGTCATATCTGAACCAGGAATAATTCCTATATCATAGAGAACCTGAAAAATTAATGGAATAGATAAGGAAAATTAATGGAATGGAAATATATCTTGGGAGCAAGTGATTACGGTGGCAATTCATTTACAATAAAATATAAATTGCATTCAGTTCAGATTGGGAAAATTTAATTGATTCTGAGAGACTTGTCTCAATCACAAACAATATTAAACAATGAAAATAAAATCAAAAAAGGAAGCAAAACGGAAATGTTTACAATAAGTCGTTAATTCTATCATTTTTCAAGAGGTTAAGAAAATTTGTGTGAAAAAAGTAATGCAGCTTTTTTAGAAAAACATAAATGAATATAGACATTACTTGCTAACCTTTCCTGTTAAATATTGAACGTCCACTTGTCCCCGGACACACTGTGAGCAATTAATGATAATACATCCTCGATCAATAGCTTTTTTCAATTCATCGATTATATCTGTTCTGTTGGATGGCATATTACCAGTACCAAATGTCTGCAGAACAATACCTTCAATAGGTGATTGCAGGGATGCTCTGACCTGAAAGTTCATTTTACGCAGCTCTCTCCCGAAATTTGAAACATGAGAAAAAATTAACAAGCTCTCCATTTCTTTCAAAAACGCAATTTTTTAAAAATTCTTTTAAAATGCATTTATCTTTGATCTATTAAAAAATGCTACGGATCTAATTGAAACATGTTGACCAAATGATATATTTAGAAACGACTTCATAAATCCAAGTAAAATAATTACTTAAATAGACGCGAATGGCTTGCAACATTGATTTACAATATGATGTGCGATCTCTATAAATCTTAGTCTTGATTTAGAAACAGTTGTATATGTATTTCAAATGTAGCCAATTTTTTCAAATTCATAACATCCAAATCTCATAGCATAGTAACTTACATTTTCGAGAGACATTGATGGAAAAATCCTCAACAATCCAACATTTCGACTTAACTGATCGTGTGCTACGAATGGAGCCACTGAGGGGGAACGAAATATAGAATCATAGTTAACTGCAAAAATTATACTTCCAAAACTATTGAAATTTTTTTATTAGAGAAATCTAATTAAATCAAAGGCGAAATCAAATGAAACAATAAAACGCGAACTACAAAAAATTGAGTTGATTTTACCAAATCAAACTCACTCGATACCTATCAGCTACTGCTTGCCTTTTATATCAATATCCATGTAAGCAATCGGAAGCATGTTTGGACTATCAAAGGCATCCATCGAGCTATTATCTATTTTTACTGTACGATTTCCTCGAAACAGCTTATTATTAAAATATACTGTAACTTCAGGAATATCATAATTAGCCGCAATAATCATTGCTCCAATCAAATTTTCTCGACCATCAGAACGAACCTCAAACACCGGCATCTGCAAAATACGACCATAGAAATAACTTGTCTTTCAAAAAAAAAAAAAAAAAAAGAAAAATCCATACTGTACGTTAGTTGATCCAATGTTTTTAAATTTCTATAGAATTTTAAAAATATTCTAGAAATATTTTCCGAATGATTAAAAAGTGAAATTATTAGAGACAATTATGAAGATATTACCATCATATCAATTTGATATTTATTAAGATTAATTCGAATCTTTTTTAATTAAAAATGAAAAGAAAAATAATATTCGAATTATATATTTATTTATAAGGACAAAATTAAATCATTTCATATAAGTTTTGACTATGAAACTTGAGAACAAAATTTCTTGAATCAATGAGACCGACTTACTTGAGCCCCCGTAATAACGACAGGTTTTCTCAGATTCTCGAGCATAAATGATAGAGCAGATGCCGTATATGCCAACGTATCAGTACCATGTAATATAACAAAACCCACATACTGATCATAAGCTTTTTGAATATCCTTACCAATATGAATCCAGTTATCAAATGTCATATCTGATGAATCCAGAAGTGGATCATACTCGATCACCTAAAAGTGGATCCTCCAAAACAAACGTTCTTTTAATGGATCTTGATATCAGGTTTATATACAGTTATAATGATATAGCATTCCATTCCTTTCAGTCCTCTTTACTCTTTAATCAAATATTAACAGTCATCCGACATGAGATTATAACAATCAAATACGGTAACAGGCAAGCGAATAACAATGAATCTATTAGACTGGGAGGATAGAAAGAGTATTTACTGTCAAGAATTCCGAACTTGGAAAAATAAAAGTCTTGGATAGATAAATTTAAACTTTAATTACCCAATAAACAATACGTTTTTCTGAATGTTGTAGAGGTGGCAAACAATATGGCTTCACTTCGGCATCCGCATAGTTTGCGGATACATAATCCTCATCGTTTAATAATGACAAATCACGTATGGCATGCGGAAGATAATTAGCCTCTGGCTGGTACACTGTAAATTAATTTCTTAAATCAACGACTTTTTCATCTGTAGTATGTAATTTCATAATTGAAACAGGAAAATTTTGGAAGTAAAACATCTGCACGAGTGATAATTTCATTCTTAGTTAACTAAAAAATATTTAATGAAATAATAAATTACTGAATGCTTAAACTTCCAGACTGTGCTATCAGAAAATATTAAAATATAATGTTTAGACCTCCATCAATGCATTTCATCCCAATCGTTCCACCTGTATATAATACTAAAACACGTGCCTCTTCACACAGCATTTCAGACTGAGTGATATTTGTGTAAATACTGTTATTAAATCTTCCGATATTGATAACTTAGTTGCTGCAAAATAAATAATCCTTTTTTAAAAAACTTTCGAAATTCATTTCTTAAAGTTCTCATATCAAGTTGCGTTTTTTTCAACCAGTATTATTTCACGGTAAACCTGACGAAATGTTTATAGTTCAAAACATTATCTATCATCTTCCACAAATTCTTTATCTCAACTACAGCTCTTCCGATGGGAGCATAATCAATATGTGGATATATAAGACTTTTCGATACCAGCACGGAACATGAAGTAAAACTACTGACAAAGCGTTTTTTAATTAAGTATGATCTTTCTAATTAAGTATAGTGACTAATCGTTCAATTAAGTTTGGATTCATCTGATAAATTAATTCGTGAAAAATTATAACGGAAATAAGATACAGCAGCTGAGAGTGGTTCTGCCAAACAGTTTGAGTAAAACATGAGTTGTTTCGATTTATGGTATTTGTTGAATGATGCATCATTTTAGAGTTCTTTAATCTCTGGAAACGGTCATGAACACTAACGTGAATACTCATCAATTATCTCAAAATTTTCCTATTTTGACGAAATTTCTATGTGGAAAAGGACAGATGATGATGCCATGCAATTCTAACAATATGAATGAAAAGGTTAACCAAATTAATACCGGGTTTTCAATTTCTCATCCACTAAATCCAGATTTTGATGGATTATCACGGCAGCTATAACTATTCAGTCGGTATCACTTTTATCTGTCAAAAATGATTGAAATGTGCCCTGCGGTCAGAAAAACAGAGAAAAATTATGATGTAGACAATGACCACATCGAAGTTGCTATTTTTAAAATTGTTCCAGAAATTCGCAATATAAAACGTTTCACACCTATTAGAAAATTAAATATGTCATATCGCACAGTCGTAGGACACCATTTAATTTCTACGCTTTAAATAATGAGAAAATGATGCAATATTATTTCTGCAATAATATATCATTCTACGTTTCTAAGCAAAGTAGAACAATCTAAGCAACTCTGTTTTATTACATAATTTACATGATTCCTTACAATGTATTTCATTCTTTTCTGAAAAAATTTTTTTCCTTATCACTTTTTTAGCTCATTTGACTACATCCATAAAATTGTCTTCATATAACCAGTAAAGAATCTGTCTGTCTGAAAAGTGTTCACTAAAAGTCGTTAATATACGTCTGACAATAAAATAATACTGCACTGCTTCGAATCAATACTAGAAATTACACACATTATATTTGCTAACATTAACATTGTTTAATACAAATGCTACATGTGGGATTTTTCCTTTTTTAAGTTTGTTGAAGTAGATATTTTCTTAAACGGGTACAGCCACACTCTTACATTGTCAGGGTTTATTAGTACTGCATCTCGCAACATTAAAACCGAATTAATTTTAATAAAGTAACTAATATAGTAGAGTTTCTGTAATGAATTAAAAATGAAAAGTATCAGTTTTTCCAATTTTTTTCTTCCAAACAAAAAATATTAATTTCACATTTATCAAAACTGAATTGAATTATATAAAAGCAGTAAATAAGGATACAATGATCTAATGATGAAAATGACTTTTGACCGATCAATGCTAAAAAGATTTCGAGAAAAATATTACCATGATTATTCATGACAAAAATAAAAAAATAAAAAAATGATAAGGATGACATAAAAAATATATCCTGATAAAAAAAATGATAAGAAATTATACCCTACAAAAATGCTGAGAAATACAGTACGACAGTATTACAGTATTAATACTATTCGAAGCCGTTCATAGAATTCGAAATCATTCTTAGACTATTCTCAATCTTATTTCAAATAAGTAATGATCTTCAACTGCGAACATCTTCATATTCTTTAACATAATCCACTAAAGTCTGAGAGGATTCGAGAATCTGAAAAAATATTCTCATGAAACTATTTTTCAAATATATTTTATCAAGTATAATTCAAAATGGTGGCATAAAGATTGGTCAAAAGCATTTTTATATGAAAAATAAGATAATAAGATATATGGAGAATTTACAGTACTGAAATATTTTCATAAACAATTTTAGAGCAACTCATTTCACGGTAATGACAATAGCAAAGAACTGCACTACTTTCGTTATGCACTTAAATAGGAACAGATTCCCTTAACGAAACCGGTGTTTTGGGTGTTCATATGCACTCATTTGCAGAGTATTCAAGACATTATATCACTTTTCAAATCGTAGACGTTGGACTAAGAAATTCGGTAGAGTATTACATGAAACTTATAAAAAGTTAACAAGTACATACAACCATGCAAATTCACATATCTATCTCTGTATGTAAAATTTGAACTGCTAAAGTCACATACTTTTTTATATGCTTCATTTACATGTACTATTGTTTCTTCCAAACGTAAACAAATCTCTTCTTTTTTTCTTCTCGTAGCCAGCGTGTTCTGTTTCGAATGCAGTTCATCAATTTGAATAATGCTGAAATCAATCAGAAAAACATGATTTTTAACCTTCATCTGGTCGACTATATTTACTCTGACTATTTGGTCATTGAACTGTAAAAGTACTGTTAACTAAGACTTACTTTCAAAGCGAAATATATTCACTGATAATATACCTGTAATGCGATTGATTCTTCCTCTTTCTTCAAATGGTTAATGACATATTGACTTGTTTTCTTTTGCTCTCGCAAATTGTCCAGATCTAGATTACACGAATGAAATTGTGATAATCAAATTGGTAAATATAGATAGATATGGTTATCTATCGAATAAAGGAGAGAATTTCTCTGAGAAGAAATTAATATGAAGTGAAATACAGCAGAGAAGCATGAAACAAATGATCAAAATCACATATATCGCGATATATCTTCCAATTCATAACTAATTCTTGCTGACATTTCTGGTGAACTTTCCTTGAGAAAAATATTTTCTTCGACTTCTGGAATTTGTACTAAAGTTCGCACTTTAGATATCAATATTTCCACCACAGTTTCAATTTCAGGAGCATTCTTTCTCAACGGGTAATTTCAGCTGTTGTCAGAAATATCTCAATCAACCTAAAAGATTTCATCCTTGCAATCAATAATCTTATACTAACAGCTATTCCTGCTCAAATATTAACCAAATTCAATATTTAAGTCTTATTCCAAAACTCCCGGGATGTCGGAAAAATCCGAAACTTCTAACTAGATGTATATGGAAAGTCCCGGTTCGTGGCACCAAATGATTTTCGAACTATTGCTATTGCTATATCGAACTTGAACTTCGAAATGAACGAACTGTAATGTCGAACTTGAACTGCACTATGGTCCAAAACTCAAACCTTTGAAATCTTATGGGATTCTCCCGTCCTTTTGTCGCCTTATGATTGGTCGACCTTACTTGTTTATCTGTGCTTTAGCGATAAACATGTTTATCATTTTGGCGGCAAACATGTTTATCGTTTTGGCGGTAAACATGCCCATCGTTTTGGCGGTAAACATTTTTATCATTTCGGCGGCAAACATGTTTGTCATTTTGGGGGCAAGTATGTTTATCGTTTTGGCGGCTTATTGTCTCTTTAAAACTGTCTTCGCGCTTCCTGACCTTCAACACTTCTTGTCTACAACACCTACAATTTCCCTGGATGACTTCTGTATATGAAATTTTGATGTTCTAAGAGACTTGTCGCACGATGATCAAGTCGACAGTATCGTTGCAATACCTGCAACGGATAAGCAAAGCTAGCAATACTTTTGAATTTTGACCCCGGTTCTAGCTGGATGGAGCGAATTAGCTATTCAAAAAAGAGTAGTGCAGTCTAACCAATATTCCAGGTAATTTGCCCTTGATGCTTCTGCACATGTTTTTTAGCTTTCGGGAAATCTAGCTTCCCTAACGGCAGATCAGATTTTTATTTCGGTGATTTTGTAATTCCTTCACATAACACATTAAAAAAGATATTTATAGAAAACTCCTGAGATTTAGATTCTTGACTATGCTTTCTATTAACATTAATGATATACGTGGAACTCCAATAATTGCAATCTTGGGAATTTTTTGCTTAAGGGGAGATATCATCTTTGTTATGAAGGATATATTATCAGTATTTAGCGTACTAGATTCCTGTAATTCTGTGGAATGCTGCTATTTGGTGACGAATTACTTCCTTATTCTTTCTCTTCGCTACAGAATCAATCAACTTTTCCGATACGAATACTCAATAGCAACGAGGTCGTGCCATTTGTTACAAAAAGACTGCGACCCGGACCAGAGTTTCATTAAAAAAAATGTCGGAACATAAAGCATTTGGATTCCATGAAGTTCTAGAATTCGGAGAGAAGTAGCCGGGACAAATAGTGA